>CM061230.1:79188417-79230341 GCA_030844895.1 Ambrosia x helenae
CCACATGTAGATTTTTTTTATGAAAACTGAATGGTCAACTCAGTATGTGTGTCAATACTACCCAACTGTAGAACCCGGGTTTGCAAGCAGACGTGAAACAAGACAATTTGCAGTTGCTTGCTTCTATGTTGCATGTCGCTGAGTTGTGATAATAGCATGTTTGTATATGCAGAAGCATTTAAGGTAACACCTGAGTGCTAATGGTTATACAATATCAACTGTGTGAAATTGCTTCAATATAGTTATTCTTTGCTATTTGTATACAGTGGCGGATCCAGGATTTTTTTCCACTGGGTTCATGTTTTTAGTGCTCGAATTTTGGTCAACTCGACTTTAGAAATTTTGGTCGGGTCAGGTTGAGTTTTATCACTAAAGTCACTTTTTTCCTATAATGCTTCCTAGATAATTTAAACATGGTCATTTTAGTTCAGCGTAGGCTAAATCTAAAGACAAAACATTGTTCCGAACATTATATAAATGGTAAAGGAAACATAAAAAGATAAATAAATAAAGTCTGCAAGTTTTATGTGAGTAAATTAAGATGGCTGAAATAAAAATTGACTTACTTCCAATGTTTGAGGCTTCTGCTTCCGATCCCCCCTTATCATCCTCATGAACCAAAAGCCTCAACTTGAGCATTAATTAAGTCAATCCTAAAGAAGTTAAAAACAAGATCAACAGTTCAGTTAAAGATTAAATCAAAGGATCAATAAAAAGTCAAAAACAACCCATCAATCTTTATTCCACAGAATCTTTGCTTTATTATCACCCAATCGGCCAATCCTGAAAAAGTTACAACAAACAAAATCCATCAATTTTTATTCCATAAATCCAAAGGACCAACGGTTACAAATAGTGAAACCCAACAAAGATTAAACAAATGGGTATGTGGTTGTGGGCGATTTGGAACGAGAGAAATAACCGGATATTTAATCGCAAATATCGGAGACCTAGTGAGCTTTTGGAGAATATCAAGTCGATTGCCTTCTTTTGGATCCGCCATAGAGCTAGATTAAAATCAATAGATTGGAAAAATTGGTGTACTTATCCGTTAAGACTTGATGTAATTGGTGGTTTGTTTTCTTGCCCTCGGGGGGTCCTTGCTTTGAGGACCACCTGTTGGCGTTTTTTGTGAATGAAGTTTACTTTGCAAAAAAAAAAATTAACCCTAAACATGTATTGTAACATCGGAGGAGTGGAAAGGATGGCGGTGGAGAGTCGAAGACAGAGAGGGAGGACGGGACGCCCGACGCGAGAAGGGACTGACAGTGGAGAGTTGGAGACGGAGAGGAAGATGGCAACGAATGGGGAGAGGGAAAGGGAGTGGGTTGGAGCTGTGAGGGTTTTTTTTATTTTTTTTGTTTTTCTTTTCAAACACAGATCTGAGATCCCAAGTCCAGCCCAATTGATTTTGTAACAAATAAAAAAAAGGAAAAACCGCCCGCCTATACATGTTTCGAACCGGGGATCTACACTTTAAAGGGTGGAAGATTTAACCATTGAGCCAGTCACTTAATATTGCAATGGGTTCATGCCAAAATTTCTTATGGTTCATGGCTCATTTTTCCTATATATTTCTACTAAAAATCGAAAAACCCAATGGTTCGCCTGAACCCGTTCGGCCCTTAGTAAATCCGCCCCTGTTTGTATACCATGTGTTTGCTGGTCTATTAATGGTTGCTATTTTGTTATACAAGGAAATGGAGAAACTATTTATGCTAAGAGTTTTTCCAGTGAATTGTGAGTATTCAAGCTTCCATCATATTTTTGTTTAATATAATTAGGGATTTTTAGATTTTCATCTAGATTCATTGTTTGCTGCTAGCATGGAACGAAACTTGGGGAAAGATTTGTTTTATATGACATTGCAAATTTATATGTTGAATACACGGCTAACTAACCTGTATGAATTTACAAATGAATTTATCAAGATTGATATTCATGTGGTGATTATACTCTTGCAAACTGGAAGTCATATTTCTTGGTAGGTGTCAAGTGATTTTGCTACTGACGGTTCAAATCCCAGTAAAAAAACCCATGTTCAAGGGATCTTCATTCCAATTTTAAGTTGCTTATTTTAGATTAACTTTTAGGTTCAACTCATTTCAAGTATTTTATAATGGTTTACCGTAAACCTTGAGATTGTTTATAAATAATACAATATTTTTTCGATTCTTGCAACAACTTATATGCTTTTGTGATCTATTAATAAGGTGAATATTAGGCAATCTATGAAATATTGTGAAATTTTTCATTGTGAATTTGTCCATTGTAATTTCAATTATTTACAAACTTATAAATTTTATATTTGACATTGTGCAACCCGTGTAATACACGAGTACTTTTAAATTAATTAAATTATTTGTACTGTTTTTGTACAGGTTTTACCTCCAAAGAATTCTTATTGTGTGGAACCGCGTGTACACGCGGGCAATAGTCTAGTTTGCTCATATATGTAAGTTGTGCTGCCTCTTCGATACAAACGAAGTCACAACAACTTCCATCTTCGTCAACACACTTCAGCTTAATAATAAATAATAATATTATATTATATTATTAATGATTCACACAGTTGAAGAAACCTTGTTTCCATCCATGAAATCATCGTTGGCAACTTCATGTATGCAGTTGAAGAAGAAAACCCATCTATAGTTTCAAATACAGAGGAGATGAAGGATGGGTTGTTTTGTGTGTGTGGGATGTTTATTTAAAGAAGGAGATGAAATGGAAGGTAGATGAGTGAATGAGGAGGACAGTTATGGAGAAAGAGGGGAATCATTCGGGTCCCACGAGGATGAGTTAAAGTGACCAGACACCATGTGTGTCAATTTTTAAAAACATGGGTGCATCCAAAATTGAATGTAAAAAACATGGTTGCGTCCAAATTGATTTGTATCCAAGGAGTGTAATATAATGAGTGCGTCTAAATATAAATGGGTGCGTCCAATAATAACTTATTATATAATGAATGCGTTTAAATATCCCTGTTATTATAATCATCTTCTTCTTCGCCTGCAACTTTTTATAACCCATTTTTTATCTTTAATTCTTCTTCTAGAATCAAAAGTTTTTCGACAGATTGTGATTTTTAATATGATTTTATAGGATTTTATCAATTGCTTTCTAATACTCTGTTTTTTTTGTTTTTCTGCAAATACCTTTTGATTTGATTCAATCGAATGTTTTTTATTTGTGTAATGATTCAGGACGTTTAATCAATTTGAAATTATGTTCAATCGTTGAAAAATTTTGTTTGATTATACTGTTTTAAATCGATTGTTTTGAATCTCGGTTGTTACGATCTCTTAGAAATTAAAACGTTTTTTTTTTCCCTAATTTACCCCTGGTTAGATTAACTCAAATATGATTAGGTTTGTTAATTTACCATTTTGGCCACCGCCTAAATCCGATGGCTCAAAAGCTTCTTACGCTTCTTACGTTAAGACGCTTTGTACGTTATCTTTTCCCATCTATATTATACTTGGTTATAATCATCTATTACACGGATTGAATAGTGAAAAAAAAATCAAATAGTTGATAATGAAGATTTAAAAATAACAAGACGGTATTTTTGGGACGCTTTTCAAATATCCGAATAAAGTTTGTGTCATGTATGATCAACACTACTAGAAAATTGGCTATTTGCTACATAATTTTTCCTACAGAAAAAAATATGCGTCACAAATTTTGACGAAGTTGCTACGCATTTGTGACGATAAAAAAAACTCTTTTTTTAACAAATTTGGTACACAATAGAGACAAAATACTTAGGAAATTGCATAGGAAATAGCTTGGAAATGCGTCGCAAATTTCCTACACCATATATATCGTAGGAAATGCGTTGAAAATTGCGTAGTAAATGTGTAGTAAATGGTTTCCAACGAGTTTTTTATACAACATCAAGATTTCGTTGTAAAGCGTCGGGGTCTGTTGAGGATGTTCATCTTCTTCATCATCATGGTAACTGTTTCTTCTTTTTCTAGGAAGTGAAGAATCTTCTTCATCATCAAGCTCTCTGTAGGTCTCTACCAATCTTAGCTCACACTATCTTGGCAACATATTTCATTTGACTATAATCAGCTGCTACAACTAGTCTCTCATCCTCTTGAATTTCAAAGCTCTTTTTGGATCTTTCTTTCCTTTCTTGAAATCAGGAGGAGTGGTCTTTTGCCTAGGATTTTTAAGCATTTCTTCAATCCTGGCAATTTCATCTTTCAAAGCATGATTGGTCTAACCAACAAACTGACTTCTGGTTGTCTTATATGGTTTGTGAACATAATGTGATCAAGATAAGCTTCCCTAAAATCCTTTTGACATGGACTTGCTCAATTCTTTAGCATAATCTTAATCCTTCTGAGTTTGCTAAGTTTGCTAACAAGATTCCCTGAGCAGTCCTGTCATTTTTTCCCTTTACAATTCTCCTTGGCAAATGCCTTTGCCTACTTAGCCTTAAGCTTGAGATATTCACATCAAAATTTTTAGGTTTGGATAGCTTATGAAGAGATGGGAAAATAGTTGTGATGAATCCTCAGTATTGAAAAATGATTGAATTTCCTCTTGAATAATGTCAAGGTCAATGAATACTGAGTACCTAGTGGGATGATATTGGGCATGGATAGAGAAGCAAAATTTTCATTTAGCATCATTTTGAAACTTAATGGGTATAAGGCTTACTCACTGATTCATAAATCTCCTATCAATGAACCAAACACACTTAATGCTGACTAATTCAAAGGTAGTCTCTTAATAGAATTATTAACAGGCTACCAAACAACCACTAAATCTATGATGTGATACAACTTCTTTGGAATGGATATTATGAGAACTCACCCAAGTTGTGAGAACTAGAGAACCCCTCTGAGCCATTCACCAAGTGACACATCATCAACACTTTTATAATATTTTGTATTTTTTTTTTAATTAGGGGTATCAAAGTCCTTTTGTACACAATATTATGGGGCATTTTAGTAATAACACCCCACCCCAACTACCTTTTTAAATAACAATAACAATAATTATAATAATAACAAACATAATAATCAGATTACTCTCTCTCTTCTTCTCTCTCTCTCACATACACACAAATATCTCTCTCTATCTCTCTGGCCCTCTCTCTCATTTGAAAACAGAAGACGACGAAGGTTAGACGGGGTGGTGGTGGTTTGAGGCTAAGGACGGCGTGGACGGCTGGGGATGACGGAGGAGATCTGGGATTTGTGTCGAGAGGGTTCGATGATGTACAGAGGGCGATGGTTTCAGGCGATGGTGGTCGTGGGTGGTTTCAGGCGGTGGTGGTCATGGGGTGGTTTCAGGCAGTGTGGAAGATGGTTTTCAGGCGATGGGTTTGTTTTTGGGGTGGATCGATGGGTTTAAGAGGGACGACGATGCAGGGGGGTTGATGAAGAACAAATCTGAAGAGAGGGGGGGTTGGCGATGGTGGTTTTTGATGAGGACGATGAACATGGGGTGATGAAGGAAGACGGTGGTGGTCCAGACGACACTGGTTCCAGGTAATTATTATTATTATTATTATTATTTCTTTTTTATTATTATTTTTTAAATTTTTTCTGTTATTATTATTATTATTTCTGTTATTAATATTATTATTTATTTCATGTTATTATTGTTATTATTATTATTATTATTTGTGAAAAAGATTGGATTTTTATGTTAAATTTTGGTTTTGTCAGAAGATGATGCTGTGAAGATGATGAGTTAAATACCAGTTAAAATATGAATGTGTAGATGTTTGATGTAAGAAAACACTGGTTTACACCAGTGTAAAAATAAATGTATAGATGTTTAATGTACGAAAACACTCCATCATCTTTAATAGTTTGGTTTTTTAAACACTAGTGTATTTTTGTAGAAGTTTTGTGTATGGCAGAATTACACTGGTTTTACACCAGTGTAAATCATCCTCATCATATGTTTTTTGGTTTTTTACACCAGCATAATTTTTTTGTAAAACTTTGTGTATGCCAGATTTACACTGGTGTAAATACAAGTGTAAATCATACAAAAATTATGAAAGTTTAAAAAACTAAATTAATTAAAAAATAAAATAAATCTTAAAAAATGAATTTTTTAATAATAAAATAAAAAATTAAATGAAAAAAGTAAAAAAATGAATATTTTTAAAAGTTTTGTATATGACAGAGTGTACAATTTGTTTTTTAAAGGTAATTTAATTAAAAAAATAAAATAAAGTTTAAAAAATGAATATTTAATAATGGAATAAAATATTAAATGATATAATATTAATTTTTTTCTCTCCCATGGTTTTTTACATAAATACCCCTAAATGTACTTTAATATATTAAAAAAATACTTATTAATCAAATCAAGACAAAAGTCACATCTTTTGATCTCAACAATTGGATCAACAAGATCAATGGTCCACACATGGTTCTCTAGTTCTCACAATTCGGTACAGTTCTCATATTATCCTAACCCCAACTTCTTTTTAATATATATATTTGATGATATTATTATTTCTATGCATTGAAGTATAAATTTGTTATCATAATCAAATTACATACTTTAGATTATTTAAATATTTATGGTGGTGAAAATACATAGGGGCAATATCACTTGTCACGCATCAGTTTGGGTATAAGATACAATTTTACAATTGAATATGAGATTAAGATTACTAATGTATGTCCCAAACTTGTCTCGTTGTCACCCCTAAGAATTACACATTAGCTCAAAGGTTATTGAGAAGGCAAATCGCATGTTTGACTCCCAAGTTGACCATCTATATATGCTAACATCCAAAACAGTTATGTTTCCAATCACATGCTTAATCACTTTAGTTTAGCTTAATGATAAGAAAAGGAGGATAAAGTTTTTTATAGTGATTCAATATTTTAGTCTACAAGTTTATGTAGACGACAAGTGGTTTAAAGCCTATCTTCACAGACATAGAAGATTATCCAGATAATCTGTCGTCATCAACATCATAAAATTAGTTGACATTATTATCATGTATATGAAAAACGAATGGTTTACATGCTTAATGGCATGTAAACCATTGGATTTAAGTGATTTTGAGCTGAAACATGCGAATGGCAGCAATGGTGGTGGAGATGAGAGTTGACGTGGTGCTTGATGTATATACGAATTACGCTTATAGGCGGTGATTTATATGGAAAAAAGTATTGCTTTATAAAAGATACATACTAAAATGCAAAAAGTATAATTATTGAATTTAATATATTTGTATAAGTATAATAATTCTAATTTCAATAAATTGTAAAAATTATCCTTGTAATCAAATAGAGTTAATTACAAGGATATCTAGTCATAATAGGACATTTTAGTCATTTTATCAAAACTTAACTAGAAAAACTAACGGAGTTAGCCTTAGTACCCCAACATGTTACAAAATTGAAACCGTAAACCCTTAAATGTTAATAAATAAAGTTAGTATTTAAGATGTTACTTTACTATAATTTAACATGGTAAGTAAGTTAAACCTTTTTATTAGGTCACATAGAAACTAGAGACTATCTACCATAAACACAAGTCTCTGTCATTTGGTAAGGTGAGGATAATAAATAGGCCTCCCTGAGGTCGCGAGTTTGAATCCGAGGCACATGAAGGTTTTGTCCAACTCAGGTTAAAGCGGAGGGTTTGGAAGGTGACCCAAGTGGTGTCAAGTGTTTTCTAACGGGTCGGTCTCCTTAAAAAAGAAAAAGGGTAAAGCCTCCACTAAACCCTTTTCTTTTGAACAAGAAGCAGTGTCCATTGGTTAAGTTGAGGAGTGTCGTCTTGTCCGGCGAAGAGATCCTAGTTCCATAGCATAACATAGCATAGCATAGCATAGCAGAGAATGGAAAAGGTAGAGAAAATGACGACAACATCTCTTGAAGCCCTGATGTGGAGTTTCCGGCGAATCCCTCCGTGTGCGATTGGAGCCACCTTAGATTGCATCTTAGCAGCTTCCAATACTTCCTCTCCCTCTTCCCTATTCTTCCTCCTCCTCCACTCACTTCCTCTTCCTCAGGTCACTCAATATTCCTCCCCAACCTTACCTTCTTTATTATTATTATTATTATTATTATTATTATTATTATTATTATTATTATTATTATTATTATTATTATTATTATTCACTTCAATATCCATTTTTTATATGTTAAATAGGAAGTTACAGTTGAGGCCAATGGAAGCAGCTTCGATGATGAGCAATCTAATTTCATTGCTTCCTATGTAGCTGCACTCTCTCATCTTTTGAAGAAACCAGGTTTACCACTCCTTCGCAACCATCTTCTCTTCTATAATTACCTTTTATTAATACGTAGGCCTGTAAACGAACCGAACGTTCATGAACTGTTCGTGAACTGTTCGGCGGGAAGTTCGTTTATGTTCGTTTATTTAAATAAATGAACAAACACGAACACATTTTTTTGTTCGTTTAATTAAACGAACGAACATGAACACACGTTGTGTTCGTTCATTATGTTCATGAACGTTCGTTTATGTTCGTTCATTTATGTTCGTTTATTTTTTGTTCGTTTATGTTCGTTTAATTAAACTTATTTTATTTTTATTATTTATTTCCCTTTTGTTAAGTAAGCTTAATTCATATGTTTTTAAAACTTAACCCTAACCCTAACATTCTAAACATATCACTTATCAACCGCTCTCCACACTTCACATCCGCTCTCCACCCTAACCCTAACGTTCATTTATGTTCATGAATCATTATTAACTTGTTTTTGTTTATGTTCGTTTATGTTCATTTGTGTTCGTTTATATTGATCATTTGTGTTCGTTTATGTTCATGAACTGTTCGTTTAGGTTTAAATGAACGAACATAAACGAACACGAACAAGACAAATTTCTTAATGAACGAACACGAACACAAAAATGTGTTCGATTATGTGTTCGTGTTCGTGTTCGTGTTCGGTTAAAGTTAAATGAACAAACACGAACATGCCTGTGTTCGTGTTCGTTCGGTTCGTTTACAGGCCTATTAATACGCCTCTACAACACTAGTTTCTTTATGTCACTTATCTGCAGGGCTTAATCATGAGGCTTTACGGGATTTTGTTTGGAAGGTGTTGATTCCGTTGATGAGGATGACACAAACTTATGATCGTGTCATTGTCGATAGGTAATTCTGGAGTTTAAATTGCTGTGGGTTAAGCTGTACTAATTTCGGTAATAGTCTTATTGGTAGATGAAATGATTTTGTATTTTTTTACATGGTTGAATAGTTATGATGAAACATGATCCATTAGTAAGTAAATCCATCTTTACTCAAACATTTGCTCTTTTTCTTTAGGCTATGGCTTCTTTCTTGGATGTCGTAATGGAAACAAATGCTTGGGGGGTTGTACAAGAAACAATGATTCCTTATTTTATCAAGTCAGTTGGTTTGACTATGGGAACACTCGAAAATGAACAACCTCAGCATAACATTCCTCAAGACTCTGCATTGACCTCGTTTTCTTTGTTCATGGCATGTCATATATTAGCATCTATTTTAGATGCTTCGGTAAAAGGTAATCATGCCTCCGAAAGTACAAGTAGATCATTTTTCGAAAATGGATGCAATTTGCATACATTTACAGGAAACTTGATTTGGGATATCTGTAATGTGACTTTACAAATGCTTTCACACAGCCCGCAACATCGCTCTAGTGCTCTCACTGTTTTTCTTCCGCGAATTTTTGAAAGCATTTGTAATGCATTAGAGATCTCTGTTCATGGGGAGAAACCTATCTTATTCAGGTATTATTAATATGATAAGATGATTTGAGCTACACACATTTTTTTTTAATAAATTTTACATCAATGTTTTGTCTCTAACTTTCCAGAAAGAGTTTCTTTGCTAAAATTGGAAATGCTGCAAGAATTTGTTTTTAATGGGGCCTTCAGAGAGAAGAGATGCATACACTATACTCTCGTTGTTTATATCTTATTCCCTGAGGTGAAGTGTGGGAAAATGATTCTGTGAGTGGGGATGTAATGCATGACTTACGATCTGAGAAGGAGTTTTGGGATGAGATGAAGAAAGGCTTGGTATATGCCTGTTTGGTTATATTTTTTTATAATTGAAGTTATTGAATACTAATGGGGCAAAATGGGCGCCTTGGGTAGCGGGTTATACTGGGTCATCTATTAATATGGGCCCTTCAGGTAGCGGGTTACACGGGGTGATCTATTAATATTGGCTGAACCAAAGCACTTTTGTCCTCCAAAATTTTCTTATAAAAATGTTGCGTCAAATATGAATACAGTTAAAAATGTTTCATTAATAAGCTATTTTTAATGAAACAATTTAGGAGATTTTATGCATTAATACACTTTGGGCGACTTTCGGTGTGCTTTTCTCTTAAGCTAATGCTTTTAGTTTTTTCCTGTTTGACCCATTGGAAATAGATATAGCCCGGATTGACCCATTTATAAGTAAATGAATTGAAATGGCAAACTCAAATAGAAGTCACTACTCACTGCAAGTTTCCCTATTGTTTCTATGTTAATTAGGTTGACAAAGAACACATAGTGAGAAAACAATCATTACATATATTGAAGAGCACGGTATTTACCTGTGAGACAAAGCAAAAAGCTAGTGTTGTGGAGACAAAACTCAATGAGACAAAGGCAAACTCTCATGGTTTGACCAAACGGGAGCGATGGGGCTAACAAGGAAGCCAAAACCCTTGGTATAGAGAATTTATGCGATTCAGCAGATTCTGATTCAATAAGTCAGAGGAAATGGGGCGCATTTTTTCTTTTGTATGAAATGCTTGAAGAGTATGGTACTCATCTTGTTGAGGCTGCATGGAATTACCAGGTTTGAATGGTTTTTCCTTCTATGATCTATCTATTTTATGGATACATTTTTAGATAGAGCCAAAACGAAGATATCACATTTGGCTATTCGACTTGTGTTGTGCGGCTTGTTCCATACAGTTCTTTTTCCCACTTTTTGACACTTCTAAAGTATATCAAGATATTCTTTACAATTTTTTAGACTAGCTTAGAATTGATAAATATAACTAGTGTTATACCCTGCGCGCGTTGCGCGCATGTTTTTGGCTGGAGTTGTAGCTAAACATATTACAAGCATGTTTTAACTTACAGTAAATAAGTAGCAACCGTTTGATAACACAAATGGAGTTTGAAGGTAGCATCAACTTTAGTTCATCTAGTGCTGGATGAAAAGGAAAGTAACCTCAATAAAACCTTCATCAGCTCCATCTCCATCTGGATTACCTTTCATGCTAGCTAAATTGTGTAACATGTTATTAAACACCTTCGCAAATGCCTGCAGTTAGTTTCAAAATAGTAGTTAAACAATGTTACTATTATACTGGCAACTTAATCAAACATTCAAACCAGAGGTATTATAAGAAGACTGAGGAGCTCCTGGCAGCGTCCCGCCTATTCCATACGGGAAGGGGTAAGTTACATTAAATAGGTAAAGAGGTAAAATTTATATTGGAAGGCCAATTAATATAGAAATAACAAACTATTTGGTTTAGAAAATAAGTATGTATAACATAATGTAAAAAGCATTTGTTCCACTAATGAAGAATATATGCATAAATTTCCAGATTTTTTGTGCGTGTCTATTTCTTACATGGAGTACACTCCAAACAAACATGAGTCTCGGAAAAAAAATTCAGTTACAAAAGACTGAAATCAAGGTTAAACCTACCTCAATCATCGTATTGCGGTGAATGTTTACCACCTAGCAGCCTCACCAGGTAAAAAACCGCCGTCAAAAGCCTAAGTCGTCACGGTCGGTGGGTCAGACTATCGGTGGTTTAATTCGCCTCGCATGCTTCCGATTTCTCTACAAAACGATCTAAATACAAGACGTAATAAGACTGAAGCAATCA
This sequence comes from Ambrosia x helenae, assembly GCA_030844895.1. Taxonomy (NCBI): domain Eukaryota; kingdom Viridiplantae; phylum Streptophyta; class Magnoliopsida; order Asterales; family Asteraceae; genus Ambrosia; species Ambrosia x helenae. Next base: position 79,200,279 of record CM061230.1, read on the forward strand.
AATAAACTAACAAATCCATCCTTACAACTTCAAAACTTCCAGCATCAAGGCAACTTCACATTCTATAACCATATCAACACATAAAAGCCATGAACATTAACCCTCATACTATCAATTAAGCAAGCAGAAAGATAACGATAAAGCAATCATAACACAATACCTAATTCCTAAACGAATAACAAACAACGGTAAGAGCAGACCTAAACGAATAACAAACAACGGTAGTAATAATAATAATAATAATAATAATAATAATAATAATAATAATAATAATAATAATAATAATAAAAAGAACCCTAACCGTCATCGTCGTCTTCCTCCTCCAAGAAACTCTTTACATGGCTGGTTCCGTAGTCTTCGTCACCGTCGGCCTCGTCATCAATCGCGTCGTGATGTTCCTCATCTTCTATGTGGTAGTCGTAGTCGAGTCGACGGTGAGACAGGGTTTTGTTGGATGGTTTTGGATTGGGATTGTAGACTTATGTGAATAAAATGATGTTAGCAGAGTTTACATCGAAAGAAGCTTCGAGAGTATCAGATGTTTAGCGCGGTCCGCGAGAGGAAGGGTGGAGTACAAGCGGTCGACGATAGGAAGATGGCGTACGATAGTATAGAGGGGCTATTCAAATAGCAGCCCTATAAATATATAGTTAATAACTAAAGAATTCACCAAAAGCCACATACGTGTTAGATTTTAAAATGCATAACCAGAAAAGAATTGTGTATCAGTATCAGCCAATAATCTCGTGTATTGATATCCATTCAATCCATAGACACTGAAAATTCCATGTTTGTAAACTTATTTATTTCTCTTGGTTAAACTTAAAATTTTGGATTTTATGCAGATGAATTTGTTGCTTCACACATCTCATCCTCTGGATAATAACATAAAGCCTGTTAATGAAAGGATTCGCTTTGATCCAATGGAAACGTTAGAAGATATGTTTGATTGGTTAGCTGTGTTGTGGCAACGGGGCCTTTGCCATGATAATCCTCTAGGCAAGATATATGTATATTCGATATAGTAGGGTGGCAAAATGGGCCGCTATGGTAACGGGTCAAAATGGACCAGTTGGATTGGATTGACTCTTAAATCTTTTCTTTAGTTTTACTGTATAAACTATTATTTTGTTTATATGCTTGCATAAGTATATTATTACAGTATAATAATCTTAATGTGGTCAGTAAAGTGAGTGAGAAGGTTTTTATGCATTTAAATATATTTTGGATCATTTTCAACCCGTTTAGACCATATTCTTTTTTAGTTGAAAGGTTAACCTGTAGAAATAAAATATAAATCAACTACCCAAATAAACTATTTTGTATACAAATGGGTCAAAATGACCATCTCTAATATATGGTAGTCAAGGAATTGGTTTACTGTAAATTAGTACAGTTTATTTGTGTGTTCAGTATCTTTATGTATGTTCCTAACATGTTCTTTTATAATATTTGCAGTACGGGGTTTAATCATGCAGTCAGTTTTTGGGATAGAGTGGAAGAATCATGGAAATTATGCAAAATTTGTTCCTAGAGATTTTGTACTCGGTCCTTTCATACAAGGGTTGAATGATCCTATCCACCACAAAGAATTCGGTTCGCTTTATATATTTTCTATTTTGTATGTTTTACATCTATTCATATCTTTTGGTTTAAAGTATCTAATGACTGTTGTTCCTCTCCCACCTGCTATTTAATTTATATAGGACTTAAAGGAGTCTACTCTTCAAGACAATTGACGGTGCTAGCATATTCATGGAACAATATACCGCGTGCCTAAGTGAACGGTAATATAAATGGTTAAATGTACTTCACTATGTATTGATGTTTTTGTATTGTATATTTTGTTTCTTCTTGCAAGTCAAGCAAGCATTGTAACTTATACATGTTTATATCAATCAGGGAGCAGATGCCGTTTATGAGTAATCTTGCTTCTCTTGTAAAGAATTACTCTTTTGGTCGAGCTGGGCTGATGAGTCTTGCTGAATGTGTGGCGGCTGCTGCTTCTGGATTCCAACAGCTATCAAGAATGAAGCGGGACTATGTGACGAAGATAGTACTTACAACGATAAGGCGGGATTACTTGATGTTTTCAGGTTTATTATTGAGAGCAGCAAACAACATTTTAATCCTAATTATCGTCTTAAAGGTTAAACATTCTTAATTTAAACTATATCTAATAGAGGGGTGCACTTTGAGCCTTGTACTTATGAATGGGTGGATTTGGTCAAACATCCCTCAAAGTGTACATTTAATATTTAAAACCTTTTGAGTTGCTTTATGCAAAAAAACTAGATAAAAATTGTAATAATACAGTCTTTGTAAGCATAATTAACAGACTAATTAAACAAGTTATAAAAATTCACAAAAAAGAGTTTTGGGTCAACCCAACGAATACAAAAAGTGACCTATTTCAACCCATTGTGTAACCCATCCAACCTGCCCATTTTGCTACCTCCAATATTTTATACAATACCTTATATTAAACAATAAGTTTTATCCATGTATGTGTACATTAATATGTAAATGCTTCTCACAATTTGGTACCTAAATTGTTACTTCCAGTATGTGGAAAAATTCTGGATGCTACTGTTTCATTGATGTCATCGTCGGATGTTCCTTTTGAGCCACTTCTTCACTTTATTTCATCTTTCCCACCAGACTTCCTTAATTATGGTGGTAAGTGTATATAAATGTTGTGTTCTTTGTTTTTTACAGTCATTCGTTTCTTTACTTTATTACTATCATTTTGTTTAGGTTTATTAAGAGAAAAAGTGCAGGAATGGCTTCGAGGTTATGAAAGGCAAGCCTTAAATGGCAGTATCGGTGTCAAGCTCATGAAAAAGCTTAATGAATTCCCCATAAGTTTTATAAAGCGTAATCTCCCAACTAATGATATAGTTAATTATGATGATGAAGACCTGGACATGTGGGAATCAAAAGCAAAAAGATGGGCACACACATTGTTTCTTGTGATAGAAGAAGAACATCAATTAGATTCTCAATTGCAGGTTTTTTCATAGCTTCCTATTTAAAATATTATTTCATAATGTTACTCTCTCCATTTTTTTTTTAAAATAATCTCCATAATTTATACATACCATAAAGGGTAAATTACATAAGGATGGTAGGTAGGCGGGCAACAAGCTGCGCTGCCACCCCTTTTTGAATAGAAAATCCCAAATGAGAAAAAATATACTGTAAGGTATGGTAAGTTAGCTTAACTGAACTGAACCACTAATAGTTATATATATCGTTTTTGAATAATGTAAAACTATATTTTATATTAGAAGTTAAACTTTAATCATCCCAAGTTTTCCTCATCTTAAACTCAAATTTAATGAACAAAATGAGTAGAGCCCAGCCTTCCATGGTAACAAAAAACCTATGATTTTAGAAAGTGAGATGAGCAGTGATGATTATTCGTTAACTATTGACCGAAGTTAAGGCTTAACAAATAAACAACAAATTAAGGTTTAAGCGAGCTGAGGTTAACTGTGAATTGAGGTAAGGTGCAGTTTGATATTCAACTTTCATGCACCAAGTACCTTGTTTAACAAGAAAAGATCGTACTTATAGCGTTCTTTATTAATACTTTAACATGCCTTATTAATATTGTTCCTGTTTGTGCAGTTTATTCATAGGCATGGCAATGACCTCTGCAAGATGAATGTTAACAGAGAGTGGTTACCAGTTAAATATATGATTCTCATCTTGAGTATCATTCAAGAACTCCACGAAATGAATAAAAGAAAGATTAGTAACACGAGTTCCATGGACACGTCCATAATTATTAAGAACTTCAATGAATCGTTCACCTTCATATTGGTATACGTTGTTATTCTATTTACATAATTAGACGCTAGTAGTCTATGTCATCTGTTAACACGAGTTCTATGCAGGAGGAACTGGCGCTATATACCAACCAAACATGCTCTGTTTTCTGGTCTGAGGAAGGTGGGGACACAAGCCTGCCTTCATCCATTAAAGGGAGGCTTGGTGGACTTAGTCAACGGCGTTTGCCATCTTCTAAAACTACTGCTGTATTACAAGCTGTATGGTTCTCAGTAGACTCTTTATAGTTAAAAAGTACTAAATGTAAATGATTTGCTTCTTATGGCGGTGATTATGTTGTTTATGTTATGTGTGCAGATGATATCTGTCAAGACTCTTGCATCTGTCTCTTTGTATTGTGCTCAATTTAAAGAAGAGAAGCCTTTGGCTTCTGCTCTAGATGTTCTTTGGCAACTCTCTTGGAATATTATTTCATGCCCAACAAGTAACTCAGAGGTATCATTCATGTTATAGTACTTGAAGTGTTGTAACAAGTCAAGTAGACCCATACTTATTTGTTCGGATTATGGTTTTAACTAGTCACATATAAATGAAAAACGTAGCTGAAATAGAAACCGGTTAAAAGGCGCACAAAGTGTATTTTTAATGCATACATTGTTTATTCTAATAATTATGCTATTATTGAAGTTATATAATTTTATATTATATTTGAGATGACATTTGTTTGCAAATATAATCCGACAAGAAGTATTTCAGGCCAGCTTTACGCTTGCTACTTTACCCAATCGGCCCACTTACTAGGTTATTTGGTTCTCTATGCAGACTAAAGCAGAAATCTACCTAGGAGGATTTGAAGCATTACATTATATTCTGAAATCACTTGTTTTAATGCGTTCTTCTTCAGCATTATCTCTTTTAACTAGACCTTATAATATTTCGGCACCACCAGAAGCCGAAGTCAAACCACATATCGATTACTTTGTTCAGATATTTCTTGGGAACATCAATAATCTCATTGAAGCTGGATATTTGACACGTGCACGAAGAGCAATATTAATTGATTGGAAGGTCAGCATCTACAATATTAGATTTGATTTTTCTTTTTTATTAGTTGTGTGAGAATATTTATCACGTTGTGTTTGTTATGATTGGTTCAGTGGATGTGCCTGGAATCCCTGTTGTTGGTCCCAAAACATGCTCTTCAAAGAGAAGTTTACACACAGCATTGTAATTATTACTTTTCAGATGCCCTGGTCAAAAGGATATTCAGCGATTTAGTCGACAGGTAAGTGGTCTTGGTTTGATTTGTTTTACATTAAGCTTTTAATTTTATTTTTTAGGTGTAGCTTTAAATGATTTGTTTTCTGTCTTCCATTGTCAAATAATTTACAGCCTTGAAAATGCTGGTGAAGGTTCTGTTTTGCCCATGCTAAGATCGGTCAGACTGGTGCTGGATTTTTTTGCGGTTTCATCATGTGATGGCATTGATGTCCAGGTCTTCCCATTTTATTTGCTGTTTTCATGAAATCATGTGTCGAAATGAAATAGCTAGATATTCACATCTTGCTTGTTTGTTGCAGATGATGTGGCATTTGGTTCGTTCCTCATGGTTATTACACGTCAGCTGTAATAAAAGAAGGGTTGCACCTATTGCTGCACTTTTATCTTCAGTTTTACATAATTCAGTGTTTCGTGATATGGATATGCATGAATCAAACAACACCCCTGGACCTATAAAGTGGGTATGTAATAACGTAAATATGTGTAATATGTATATGGGCATATGGCATAATTTTGCTGTAATTAACATCTTTTTGCAGTTTGTTGAGAAACTTGTAGAAGAAGGAACAAGAAGCCCGCGCACTATACGTCTTGCAGCATTGCATTTAACAGGGCTGTGGCTCTCACATCCGAGTGCAATAAAGTACTACATGAAAGAGTTAAAACTGTTAACTCTATATGGTTCTGGTATATTCATTTATTAAACTATCCCTTTTCTTCATTTCTCAAAATATCCTTTTCTCAGATATGATGGTAATGATCGTGTTTGATTTTTTCCCCAGTTGCTTTTGATGAGGATTTTGAAGCTGAAGTGACTGAAAATCATGATGCAAGGACTGAAGTATCAATCTTGTCATCAAGTTCTGACCCAGAGTTAACTGAGGTCAGTGGTTAAATAGTTATGCTTAAATTGAACCCCTATTTTTTTCCTAATTTATTGCAGGTTGTTTAAATAACCTAAAAATGATCCCACAGTTCTACTTCTTTTATATTACTTACACTTTCTATTTTTTTGACAATTTTGAAAAATTATACCTCACTTCCTAAAAAGCCAAATCATATTTAATTTTTGCTTTCTAATTAGGTATTCATCAACACGGAACTTTATGCAAGGGTATCTGTTGCTGTTATGTTCAACAAGCTAGCAGATTTGGCTCATACAATAGGCTCAACCAATGAAATGGAAAACAGTCATGCTTCCGCACAATCTGGAAAACTGTTCCTGCTTGAGCTCTTACAGTCTGTGGTAATGATGGTTTCGGAAGAAATATATAGATCAAGGGGGTGTTTGGATGTGCTTCTTATGTTTGAAGTTTTAATGAGTTGTGATTATATAAACAACCATATAATAAAAAGACCAAACAGGATGTTCTTGTAAAAAATTAATTTGATTTTTAATAGTACATTAGATTATTCTTCAGTTATAAGTTATTGAATTTGTATTTTATGTTGTTTTTATAGCTGCAGATAGCTAATTCTGATGATTTTAAATGCAGGTGACTGACACCGACCTTGCGAAGGAGTTATATAAAAAGTACAGTGCGGTTAGTTCGTAACCTCTCTCTTTACTGCTATCGTAGACTTGGGTTGATTTTGTATTTAATTTTCTTTTCTTGATTGTTTCTCTGATAGACTCATAGGCGGAAAGTTCGTGCTTGGCAAATGATTTGTATATTGTCTCGATTTGTTGATAAAGAAATAATATCCCAAGTCATGGATCACTTGCATACTGCCCTTTATGTATGTAAACAATGATATAATATTTTATTATATTTATAGTTATATTCCTTCAAAGTTGAAACACGTATGTATGCTAACATGTACTTTCATGCATCTATGTGTAGAGAAACAATATGCCCGGTGTTCGACAGTACATGGAAACATTTGCAATTCATGTATATTTGGAGTTCCCCTCACTGGTAAAAAAAAGTTCCTAATTGATTTGTGTGTTACTAAAACAATTTAAAAATAACTTACATTTTAACTGAAAACAAACTTTCCGCAGGTTGGTGAACAATTAGTACCAATGGTTCAGAAATACGATATGAGAACTCAGGCAAGCAAAATGATTTATCATAGATTTTTATTTTAATTTACTGTGAAGTCCCATTTTTGAATATTTATTTAAAATATTTCACCGGTCGCAGGCTCTCTCATCGTATGTATTTATAGCAGCAAATGTCATTTTACATGCAACGAAAGACGCTCAATCAAGACATTTGGATGAATTGCTTCCACCTATTATACCCCTGCTGACATCACATCACCACAGTTTACGTGGTTTTACCCAGGTGTGTAATGATTATAATCTGCGATCCAAAAGGGGATAGTGGCGCAACTTGTTGCTCGCTTACCCAGTATCCAAATGTAACTTGTTTGTTTTAATGTAAAAAGTTTCTAGTTTTGATAAAAAAATCTGTTAATTACATATAAATATCTTTAAATGTCTTACACTACATGAAATTTGTATGCAGTTATTAGTATACCAAGTTCTTTCCAAATTGTTGCCTACTATTAATTCTGATGCCTATGGAACACTTTCCTTGGAGAAAAGGTGTTTTATGGAAATAAAATCCTATTTAGAAGTTAATTCCGACTGTGCACGGTATAATATTTTCAAAAACATTATTACTGAAATAAAATGTTAATGTGCTTTAATAATAGTCTTGTTTGCTCTATGTTGTAGGTTGCGCACATCAATGGAAGTTCATCTTGATGCTTTTGATCCAAACAAATCCATAACGCCAGCTGGAATATTCAGTAACCGAGTTGATGTAAGATTGTACAAGTTCTCCTTTCACACATTTCTAAACTTTAATAGATGAATTATCTTTTTGTATACAGGACATTGAATTCGAATGTGCTCATGTATCCCTCTTAGAACGTATAATCGACTTTCTAAATGTAAGTTCTATATTTTAAGTTTTAAGGATCATCTTTTGTTGTGTTTTGCATTAATAATATTGGTTTGCAGGATGTGAGAAAAGACCTCAGATATTCAATGGCTCAAGATGCAGCTCAGCTGAAAAGCGAGCAGATACATATGCAAGATCCAGAGTCAACCGGTCAACTCAAAGAGGAAACGATTGCAAAAACGCAAAATGAACTGTCTTTGGATTTCCAGAAGAAAGTTGTCATATCCAAACACGAGAAACAAGATTCAGATTCAAACTCAAACTTTGATGACACATATAATTCACTTTTGGGTATGTTTTGAAATTAGTATATATTGCTAAACATTTACATATTTAAGTTATGTTAACTTTTTAAATATTGAGTTTAGATGTTGAGAAAGAGGACGGGCTTCTTGATCAGTCACTGAGAGCGAGGAATATTGCAATGGGAAAACTTAAAGCAGGTCGACAACAAATCATTCTTGTAGCATCATTAGTTGATCGCGTGCCTAACCTTGCCGGATTGGCACGCACATGTGAGGTAAGTTTATCTATACTTGAAAGGTATAGCAGAAAGCCTACCATGTCACTAAACTTTCGAAGATAAAAAGGTAGGATTCAACGTTAAAATATCTGGCTGAAACCACCAAAACCAAACAGCAAATTCAGCCGGTTCCTTTTAGTTTCCCCAAAATCCGTGGTTGATAATCTGTTTGTGATCATTATCACTTTGATCATTTTCAAAACACACTTCCAAACATCTGTTCTCATGGTTAACTATGTCATACAATAATAGATTGACTACATCTGAAAATTTGTTTTGTGATTTTGTATTGCTTGCAGGTTTTTAAAGCAGCAAGTTTAGTTGTTGACAACGTAAACATTTTGCACGATAAGCAATTTCAACTTATCAGGTTTGTTGGTAAACCAAGTAATTGGAAACTTATTTGCATGTAGTGGTTGATGCTTAAATGCTATTATTCTGTTTCAGTGTGACTGCTGAGAAGTGGGTTCCCATAATAGAGGTACCTGTAAGCAATGTTAAGGCTTTCTTGGAGAAGAAGAAACAAGAGGGGTTTTCTATCCTGGGTTTGGAGCAAACAGCTAACAGCGTTGCTCTAGACAAATATGTTTTCCCCAAAAAGACGGTAAACAGAACTTTATTAATTTTTTTTCCCAAATTCCTGGTATGTTGAGGGTAAACAGAAGTTCAAGACGGTAGACTTTTCGTTGGATTCTTGGACAGGTTTTGGTTGTTGGTAGAGAAAAAGAGGGCATCCCTGTGGAGTTGATTCATATACTGGATGGTTGCATTGAAATCCCTCAGTTGGGAGTTGTAAGATCACTCAATGTTCATGTCAGTGGCGCCATAGCTTTATGGGAGTATACTCGACAGCAAAGAGCATGATACGCGACAGCAAAGGTCGGGGTACTCGACAGGTCAAATTATGTCATCTGGAAATGAGTTGTATGTTTTACTTCCAATCTAAATATTTATTAACTAGATTGCGTCCCCCGCGCGTTGCGGCGGGGAATCTTAGTGACTTTGATTTAGCCGTATAGGATTTGATTACATAATTTGATAGTTAACATTAACATCCTGGATTATGTGCACAAAAATGGGTCTATCATGACCTAGCTTTACAAAATCGAAGTTAATATAGGATAGCTTTTGGTGAGCCTTATAAAGGATCATGCTTCACAAAAAGAGGTTAGATGAACTTCTCAAAATAGCATGCTTCACAAAAGTTAGATGCCCGTGATACACAAGTTAAACAATACAAAATTCATAATTCATAAATGTGTAAAAAAATCTTATAAATGAAGTTGCGTATTAGATTAAAATAACAAACAATTAAATTACAAACACAATTTACTCTAAATATTGAACATAAAAGCTGTTGAACATATACATATGCAGCAGTGAAGTATTACCTAGTGTTTTCTGCCTGCAATGAATTCAAGCAAACCAAAAAATCATAAACATATGCTAAAATGTCATTTGGTTTGAATATGTGGAGAAATTGAAATTTGTCATGCCAATTGGGATTTAGAACATTGCAATTAATTCCAATGAAACTTTACAATTTGGTTTGTAAATAAAAAACGTCATAGTACATATTTATCTTTTAACATCCTACAAAAATAAATGGGTTAAAACTGAAGTTAAAAACATCATAATATCGCTTATTCTTTAGCATTAGTATAATAGAAAGGCAGCACAACGGCGTTTGTAGTTAATTATTGGAGTATAAACAAAGAAACTACAAATGTGTGTTAGAATGCAAATTTGTGTCTACCGAAACATAGCACGTACCACGCGAAACAGTAACTAAAAAACTAAAATTTTCACAGAAACATCTTCGACAGTATACATGATGATCGTCAAATGAAAATAGAGCAAAAAATACCTTTGAAGCAATGAAATCACAATATCACATACCTTCAAGAAATGTATAAACGCAGATCCTCCAACACAAATAAAGCAAGCACGAACTTCCATTGGTATAGCGGGAGTCCCGAACTCGATAGAAGCAACTCTCTCAGCTTGCATAGTTTCTGATTTGTTTATTAAATGCCATATGTTAGTGCAAATGTTGATGGTACCATATAAATATGGAAAGCTACAACTGATATTCTAGTCCGAAATATTAAAAATCAAAATCGCTACCAATGTAATATTGTCGTCACAATTGCCATATAACTCAACTAAATTTAAAATAGGGTATAGAACATGAATGATTAAAAGTAAGAAATAAAATAGTAGCTTTTGCTACTTGAATGCATGACAGGAAAATGCATTTCATTGACTATTAAAATATGAACATATAAAAAAGCTGCATAATTTCATAATCTAGCTTGTGTATTTTTTTAACTGGCTTTGCCAAAAGTTATAAGCATCAAATTTACACACTAGAAGCATAAAGTCCTACTCTACCCAATAGAAACATCTTCAAAAACATTATAAAGATTTAAAGGAACATTTACCATTATGATTTATATAATATTACAGCCATGCACATCTAGCGCTCCCTCGACTCCAAACAAACAATACTGGACATATAGAATTAGAAAGCTAGAAATAACCGAAGAAATGGTGAACAAAGGTAGAAAGGGGAATGCCATAAAACAACATATGCTCTTACAATGCATACAGATCATAATAAAAAAAATAACACACTTAAGTACATAATCAAGTTATGCACACACTTTGATTCAGCAAGTTAAATATACTTATCAAATACGGTTATCTGAATTCCATAACTTTGTTCTAATACATCATTTAGTATATCAGTAAACCATGGCATAAGGTATCTAAATGGATCTCATTCATTTTCTGTATGATAAGTGTTGTGCATATTATAACTATTTAAAATCAAATGATCAAAGTTATAATCGTTTTATGCTTAAAAAACATATCTTCTGTTTTCTTGTCAATGATCCAAAAATTGTTTTTTTTTGTCAAACAAAATAACCATATGTTGTCGATTAATACCCACTCAAGCGATTGTTGATGTCCGTGAGATCCTTTTGTGCAATACCTTCAGATCCATCAAAAATTATAGCATCCATCTGAACGCATACTGATGATATTATGCTTATGGTTTATGATAATGAAAACTATACCTTAGGACTGTAAAGTAAAAGTAAGTATATAACCTTTTATGACCGCAATGGAGAAAATTATACATTGTTTCTAAACACGTGAAATTTCAAAAAACATTGTGCGTACAATAAGCCTAGAATTAACCTTAGTAAAAGGCCACGATAATGCAATCCTTGTGTAGCTATTTTTGTCCCGAAATCAAATATGACTCTCCTTGAAGTACCTGGAACAAACTCTCACTTCAAGCAAGTTGAATATACTTATCAAAAATATACTCTATAGATTTTCAACAATTAAACACGCAAGTTTTTAAATCTTAGCACCCAAGATAATACATATTATGGACCCATAGTCTAACCCACTTTTGTTAACAATGACACCACTATAATTAAGATGATTTATTTAAAATTGGAGGACTATATATCTTACATTTGTGATGCTCTTTGGCCGCTGCAGATTCCACAGCAGAAACTCCTAAAAAAATTGCAAAATCATCATAACAATAAATCAATGGAGCAAATAAACTATATAGTCAATTAATCTGAATAAATTACAAATGAACTAAATGGAAAAGTACAAAAACAATACATTACCTGAATGATCATGTTACGAACAATCAAGAACAAAAGAAAAGTCACGATTTAACAAAATCAACAATGTGTACATCATGATAACAAAACAATCATACAAATTACTTCGAGAACATCATCCAAATGACCAGGCTACACAAATAAAACCTTAATACAAACAAAAACTTGAACACACAGCCTCCTAAATTGAACAATTAACACAACTAGGTGTATTAATACGCGCGTTGCGCGTTTCTTACATGACGCGTTAATGCGGATTTTGGTAACCGACAAAGGCATAGAGACTAACCTTGGACAATGAGAAAATACAAAAGTGGCAGCGGCTACGCGGAGAATACAGGGAATCTCCCGCGGTCCACGGCACATGTTGGAGATGGCGCACAGTAGATGTGGTCGGTGGCCGACTGCGTACGTTAAAGTGAAGCAACTATTCATTTCGTGGTCGTTAAATTTATAGATAATAAACGAACAAAAACCGAACCCGTGCGAAATCGGGTAAAAAAACGCATTATGTCGGGGGCCAAAATGAAAAAAAAAACTTAATAAAAAAGTTGGTGGCCAAAACGGAAAAAAAAAACCTTAAACAAAAAGTAAAAAAACATTGTGTGGCCAAAATGAGGAAAAAAAACTTAACAAAAAATTTGTTGGTCAAAATGGGAAATAAAAAAGTTTGTGTGGCCAAAATGAGGAAAAAAACTTAACAAAAATTTGGTGGTCAAAATGTGAAAAAAAAGTTAACAAAAAAAGCAAAAAAAAAAGTGGCCAAAATAGGAAAAACAAAACCTAACTATTTAAATCAACTCTGTTATTAATAGAGTATAATATTACTGCTCACAAAACATACCTGAAATCCTCCACGTCCGATCGTAGTCTGATAAGTGAAACTGTAAAGCCTAAACTCATTTATTAAACAAACTTGGTTTTAGGCTCGAGTACGACTCTTTTAACCACACAGGGTTGATGGTGTACATCAAACTTAGATTTGTACGCTTTTGCAATACTCTAAATGTGCAAGGACAATAACACTGCAAATATAAAAAAATAGTTGAAGACACACTAAACTAATTAGTACAACTTTGCTTCTCTGTGTGTGAAAGAGAAAGAGAAAGAGAGAGAGAGAACACCTTCAATGCGTAACGTACAACTACATGCATTGCATCAAGCTGAGAATGAGGACCTACAGGCTCCGACCACCGCCTCCTCGAACGACCTGAGACCATGGTTTTTTGTTGGCTACTGGCCAAAGGTGGGTGACGACGATTGGGCGGATGGAAGTGTATGAGAGACCGAAGAGAGGAGAGAGCGAGAGAGAGAGAGAGAGAGAGAGAGAGAGAGAGAGAGAGAGAGTATAATTGAGTTGGGGTCTGAAGTTTGGTTTTATGGATTAGTGTCGACCGGAACACTTGTAAAACCAGGCAACACATCCCAAAACCAGAACACGGATTTGTGGAAACCACCGGTATAACATCTAAAGCAGAATGTACAACTACCCAATGCATAAAACCCTTGGTTACAACCCTTTATGCATAACTTACAACAACCTCAAGCCAGGACAACCCTTTATGCACACATTACAACACCTTATTGCACAAAGCCATTGCTAATTAGAAGTAAACATCCAAAAAAACCGTTATTAAGAATGATTTCTTTTTTCCTATCTAAAAAAAAATTCCATGGCATATGAAATTAATTTACCAAAAACTATATGTTTAGAAGTATAGCTAATATAACAAAATTAATTAAGAAAATAAGCGAGTAAAAATTTCATTTAGCATATATCATATATTAAAACAAACCAGATAATACGAAAATAGCTACAATGATGCAGATATATTAAGTTATATCAATATAAATATGAGAAAGTTTTACTGTACAAAGTTTAATAGCGTACAAAACGTAAGAAGCAATAACATCCGTACACGTGGAAGCGGTTACCAAGATTACCTAGTATTTAATTTTCCAGCATGTGAGGGTATATAAGACTTTTCTCCTTTATGTTCTATTTTTTTTATTAGTATTTTACTTTCAAAAATCAAATAATTCAAAACCCTAACACCATGATCATTTTATAGTTTCTGATCGAGTATTTGACTAACACGATCAATCAGTTCTTTCGTACAAATCATAATCATTTTAATCAGTTCTATCATTTTTTTTACTAGTTTATATTTATTCTTTTTTCATTTCCAAAATTTTTCAGATTTTTGTGTTTGAAGTTATGATCCAACTACTGTAGATGAAGATTACAATTTATCAAAATTTGCAGTGACAATTTGGGGGAAGAAGCTGATTTTACAGTCAAGTCAATGATTGTAGATGAAGATTACATCATGAATGATAGTTGTTTTATGTTTGATTTGTACTCACGTTAATTATATTTTTAAATTGAGTTTGCACACATGGTAGTTGTGTTTTATGTTTTAGTAATTTCCATCATCAATGATAGTTGATTTTTATTCAGATGAGTAGTTGCGTATTTTGATTTTTATCATACTGATTATATAAAGTTGTTTTTTTTTTACAATTTGCGTTTAAAGATGTATGTATCTGCATTTTATATATTGAAGACTATTAAACTGTGTTTTTTTAAGATTTTTTTTTGTACATATGTTACTTGCGTGTAAATTGGATTTCTACTTACGTTTTATTATTTTATATTATGAATGATAGGTGCTTTATTCAGATGTTGTATTTGCGCATTTGATTTTTATCATACTGATGATATTTGGTTGTTTTTTGTTTTTTTTACAACTTGCTTCATGATGTTCAACTTCATGAAGTCAAAGATGGATATGCAATTTGCATATCCTCGATCATCTTTTCCTCGTGTATGTAAATATTTTGTACTTGCTTATAAGTTGGATATGTAATTGCGTTTAATAATTTCCATAATAAATTATAATTGCGTTTTATTCATAATAGTAGTTGCGTCTTTTTTTTTTTATCAAACTGATGACATTTGTTCTTTTTTGTTTAATTTCATAACTTGCGTTTGAATTGTTATGTATTTGCGTTTATTTGTTTTCATGACACTTCATACAAGTTAATTGAAAAAGAATCATAAGACATGCCAAAAAACATAATATTACTAAATACTTAGGTCTATTACATCTTATGGTTGAATTTAAAAACTTAACAGCCAAAAAACATAACATTCTTGAATTCATGAACTATCTAGGGAGAGAAACTAGTTATCCCCTCATACACAACCTCCATATGCTCTGGGTCCAATTTTGCCTCACCAATGTCTCCTTCTTCCTCTTCATAGTCTGATTCTGGGTCCATACCAGACCACAGTTCAACCTGAGTCTTGACCATCAACACAAGTTTTTAAGAAAATCCATATCAGTAGAGAAAGAGATGTCCTTATGATGGAATTCTTCAATTTCCCCATCATCAAAAGTTACATCAACCTCAAACCTGTCTTCGACAAATTTCCAGCTGCTCACTCCCCTCACCTCACTATTTTTAAACATTTTCTTCAGTACACCAAACAGTTTTGTTACCTGTGTTGAATGGCTTAGATGTGAAACACCCAGGACATACATCTTTTTCAGGACTGGCTTGTTACAATTTCCGAGCACACTCTCTTTACACTTGTAAATGACTTTCTGGTTATCGCTCATTATCAGATTGAATTTTCTCTACTCATACCACCATGTGCACAGGGTTCTGTTGTTTGCCATTTTCTTAGATTTTGATAGGTTTTTAGATTTTGTGTTTAAGAGAGAATGAAGGTATAGAGGTGCCCTAAAATGTTCACAAATTATGTTATTTTATAGTGTTTATTTTGTATAGTAGATAAAAGGACTTTTGCCGTTTCAAAAAATTAATTTTATAAGTTCAACAGTCTTCACTCTTCAGTTTCATCATGACTATCTACATTTTTTTTATCAGGTGTGAAATGACATCTATTTGATGGTCTATGGTAATTTTGTCCTTTTTAAACCGTCACTTTTAAAATTTAATAATTTACATTACCTTGTCTTTTAACAAATTTATCTTTTTACAACCATTTTTGTAAGTGTTATGATTTTTGTTTTATTGAGTTTTAAATAAAGTAAATTAGTTAAATGTAATTCTTAGTGTGTGTTTAAAAAATCATGTGATTTTTTAATTTAATGTTATTCAACTTGCGTTTTATATTAACTTAAAGTTATTCAACTTGCGTTTTAAAAAAATAAGTTTCGTTTTAATTTCAACACTATTGTTGAATAATTATTTATTAATTGCGTTTATTATTAATTAAAGTTACGTTTAAAAAAAAACACAATTTCTACAACAAGCATTAAACATTCAGTCTATATAACAAAGAACATTCAATATATGAAGAAAAACATTAAAAAAACATCAACCATCCAAAATGATTTTGTTTTTTTTCTGACTATAACCCAATTTATTTTATATAAATGTAATTGTTATTTTTTTTGTTAAAAAAACATGTTTTTTGTAAGTTATCACCTTTTTTTATAAAGTGTGGTGTCTAAAATACAACTTGCGTTTTACCTTACCGAAGTTTTATTTATTTGCGTTTTAATTTTGTTTTTTGAACAATTTGTTAACATTTGCGTTTAATAATAATAACACTTGCATCTTAAAAAAAAGATCTAATGTACACAACAAATATTAAACATTAGAAAGGACAACAGAAAAATACGTTTTTTTTGTTCAACAAAGAAAAATGTATCTTGTTCTTCATTTTTCTTTTTTCTTCTTATCCCCATCGATAAGATCATCTTGCCTTTTCTCCAGTTTTTCTTTTATTCTTGCGAGCATTTTTTTCTTCTGAGGAAATTTGTCAAAATTCTCTGCAAGGTCAATAACGTGTTCCCTTTCCATGTTGTATTCATTAAGGATCATCTTTGCGCAGTATTTACTCCTCAATCCTTTAATCTGCCTATCTTGTTCAGCCCCTTCTTCCTTAAAACCACACGGCCAAGTTTGTTCTCCTTTGTATGTTTCCATGTGTCGCATTACAAACACACCGCAGTCGACATCATTTTTCGTTGTTCTCCACTCCATTTCCTTGTGCTCTATTTTTTATTTTTCCAGTTTCCGGAATTTTTTTTTTTGGGCATGCGTTGGTCAGGAAGGTGCATAATACTTTTCGCTGCAAACAATTTGAAGAATATATGAGTTACTTTTTAATAATAATCACAGTTGTTTTTAAATTTTATACGGTTTGTTTTTACCAGTTTCACCGGGACTCCTATGTGTATTTTTGATGTCTTTACCTACAGCTGCTGAGTTGTCAATTAGCTCAATGGTTAAATCTTTCAGATTGAAGCATACCATGTAGAAATATCGGTCTATCAGTAGTGGGCAGATGATTATATCAAATTCATCTGGTCTTCTTACATCTATTCTATGCATTATGTTTAGGACATTACTTGAAAAGATAGCCAATGTGTCTTCCAATGATTTATCCTGGAAATAGCAGTTCTCGGGCTGCATGTGTTCAAGAATCAAAATAGTGTGTTTAAATACATAATACTTGCGTTTGATTATTAATATTATTTGCGTTTAAAGACATCATTTAGTTTATAAGTTGCATTTAACAATAATAATACCTGCGTCTAAATAAAAATAAACATACCAGGGTTTGTGTGTTGCAGAATAACCTATAAACAGAGCCTTTACTTTTATTATTTAATTCCTTATAATTCAAAAGCTCTGCCCATGTGTCAACTACACCTTGGTGTAGCCATAACCCGTCGAACAAACTTTCCATTACTACCTTTGGTGCATCCAATCATACCGACTTGTATACATTATCGCTGCATGTTTTGGAATAAACAGTCAAATAAGATCATATAAGATGCAACAAAATATTTATATACTATTTTTCAGCTTACTAATATTCTATTGTTGGCGCCATAATGTATTGAAAGACTATCATATCCTCGCGCGTTAACTTCTCCACTATGCAAACTTGCTTGTTAACGTATGGTGAAAGCAATGGTGCTGTAGGGAATTTCTCTCTTTTCCCCCGACCCTGTTCATCCTCTTCTTTACCCTTACCCTTATCTTGCTGAATTTCTGGGGATGCAGGTTTTGGGATTGGTTGAGCCTTTGGTGTCTCCACATTTTCTTCTGCATCAACTTCACAAATTGGATTTTTTGTTATAACATCATAAACACCCGTATGATCATTCCTGAAATCATCAACTGTATCATTGAGAAGATCTTCATTCATCATGCTTTTATTTTCTTCTTCTGGATCAACCCTTTTAGCTTCAACATTTTGACCTTCTTTTATCCCTCCCATGTCATCTCCTTCTTCAACCTCAACCCCACCAGCTGGATCATCATCTTTATCAACATCATCACCAATGTTGCAATCTTTCTCTCCTTCAATTTTATCCTCCTCAACATCTCTTCCTTCTCCACCCATCAACACGTATGTTGCACATCGATAATACACACATACAAGCAAGTTTGTAAATGAGACAAGTATCAAGTATTGAATGCGACTTGTAATTGAGTTGTCCTAGAAGAAGTTAATGATCCTACGTGTGGTTTCAATAGTTGATGGTTATAGCAAAAAGTTCATAATAGCTAACCATGTTTTCAAGTATCACGAATAATCAAATATTCAACTAGAATAGGTAATCAAATTCTCCTGTATCAAGAAGAATCAAGTTTCACGCAACAAACAATCATTGTAGGATTAGGAACCAGGGATCAAGTTTTCAATAGTTTGGCTATCATGGAAATCAAGTTCATGTTTGAAAAGGTGAAGACTATGAGTTTAATCCTTGAAAGAATGATGAAAACCCGTAGTATGATCAAGGCTGTAAAGATTAGTGAATGTAAAAATAGTTGATGAATGGTTTAATCTATAGGTCAATAGAAGTAATACAATAGTCATGTTTGTGATAAAGTAGGGATGTGGATACCGAACTGTGTGATCTGAAGAGGGTTTCGTTCTTTGTTTAGATTTGATTTTTAAATGTAGCTTTTGTTTTTTGAAATTTAATTGAGCATTTGGTATGGGAACCCTAATCATTTGTTTGGAAAACATTTTGGTTAATATCCGTGTGTAAATAAGTCAATTTAAAACACCAAAGTCATTTAAAAATGGGTAGGTTTGTAAAACTGGATGAGATCTTTGTTAAGATAATGGTTGTTCACAGAACTGGTGAAGATTTTGATGAACATAGTAATTGCTGATTTTGAAATCAAGGTATATACGATACAAAGATTAGGGTTGGAATATTAGTAGTCAAATCAATAGCTTTTCAAAACAATAGGGTTATAACATTTGCAGTTTAAATCAATAAGTTTTCAAACAAAAGGACAAAAAAGTAATAAGATTGTAATGTATAGGTAAATTTTTATGTAACAGGGAGGTTCATGAGGTTATGAAACAAGGCTGGAAATAGTAAAACACATGTGACGTAGGGAATCCTTGCAAAAGGAAGCAGGTTTGTGACAGGCACAAGGATCATGAAACTCGGACTGGGTGATATCAGCAAGCAGGGGAATGGATTTTGTAACTCAGGAATTAACACAAAGTATAAAGTTAGGATGAAGCTTCATAAAATAATATGGGGCTCAATCCTTTAAAGGAATTGAAAATCAAGGAAGTAGGCACCAAGCCTAGGAATAAAGTCTTCAGCAGATTCCTCTTCAAGATGATGCATTGTAGCTCCACCTTGGATGATGTTGAAGATTCTTAGTATAAGGAAAGAGAGTCAAAGGAAAGAGAAAGAAGCAAGATAAGAAGACACAAGATGGATTGGAGAAACACAAACAAATAGCAAGCTAGAAATAGGTCACTCATGTTGGACTCTTAAGGTTATAGTCTAGGTCATGTGTCTAATAACCTAATTCCCTATAACCATGGCTCTGATACCAATCTGTAACACCCCAACCGATGGCGGAAACATCGGGGTGCCACGTAGTGACGATTGTTCATAAGCTCATGGCACTATTAAAGTTGTAATATTATTAAATACTGAATTAAAGTTTCGTACAAGATTTCAAAACAAAAATATAAACAATACATGAATCTGATTTAAATTTAACTAAGTCCAAAGCCTTAAGTGATCATCGAGCAAGCTTATCCTGAAACATGCACGAAAATAATTTTGTCAACAATAATGTTGGTGAGAATTACCTAGGTTTGTACATATAATATAAGTTTAAAAAAAAGATACAATTCATGTGTCATGTAATATCAATGCGTTATGTCAACATTTAAGTAACAAGTAAGAATTTAAGAATATAGTTCACAAAAGTATATCGAGCACCTTAAAACGTGTAAGCCTAATAGAGCACCATAACCAAAGTTATGTCTGATAGAGCACCATAACCGAAGTTATGTCTGATAGAGCACCATAACCGAAGTTATGTCTGATAGAGCACCATAACTGAAGTTATGTCTAATAGAGCACCATAACAGAAGTTATGTCTGAGTTTAAGTATAAGCATGTAAGTTACGTTCACGTTCAAACACAAGCATGAAGATAAACAAGACACGTATAATAATTGTAATTGTTCAAAAAGTATGTGTATGTGAATGTGCAAGTTTAAATAAGTGTGCATGAATCACCCCAAAAGTGTAAAAACGAAAAAGGGGATAAGTAATACTCACCTTAGCGAGCAAGCAAGCAAAATGCCAAGTAAGCAATAGCAGGTAAATATTATTCCCAAAGGTATCAACCTAGATTTAGCATTGTAAAGTCTAAGATTTGTAGGTCGATTGATTAGGGTTTTCTAGTTTTAGGGAAAGACGCTTAGAGGTTAACAATTTAGATAAAATTTTATAATATTTAAAACATTATTATCTTTACATAGACTAAAAGATATAGCTCTTGAAAGTATGAAAAATATTTCTTTATAAATTATTTTTCTATTTATTTTGAATAAAACAATTTATTTTATACAAAGGGTTTAAATAATATAATAGAACAAAATATAAAAGTATGTATTTTTTCCTCGAAAAGTTTATATCTTTAATCCATTAGATTGGAAATAATTTTATAAAAATTTTGGCTTTTGAATCGTCAAAAACGGAGTTTTTATGAATTAGTTATCAATAAAACAAGTTTATATTATTATTTTATATTAAATAACAATTAATATATATATATATATATAATATTTAGTTTAAAAAAATGGTTAAACCACGTTTTGAAAGGACTCGAACTCGGGACCCTTCTATTGATAAGCAACATTCCAACCATCTGGTCTACCAGATCAGATGGTTGTTACTCTAGTTAATACGTTTATAAACAAACACACAAATCAGTTTTTTTTTAAATAAAAAGCTGTAACCCGGTGACCAAAAGGATCAAACCAGGGTGCTTCTGATGTTAAGCAGATACATAAACCATATGTTCTAAGCGACTAGATCTTCTGTTATGTGATCAGAATGTTTATAACCATGACATCTACTGGTCATCTTCCCAAATCAAAAACATATAAACCCTAACTTACAATCGATCCAATTAACGATTATTCAGTTAACGATTGACCAAAATATTAGAGGGGTTTTGTTTCATGATCAAAGTCGATGCTAAGGGCTGAATTAATTAAGAAAAACTTACGAGTTAGGCCGATATAACGTAATAAACCAAAATAGGAAGAGGACACGATTTGGGACTGATTCGGTGAATGATTGCAGCAGTTGTTTGAGGTGAAAGGATAGCGATGAGGGTTTGAAAAGGTTTGTTTGTTCAATTTATAGACAAGAAATCGAATTGATAGAGTTTAAGTTTAGGATAGATATAAATTTAATGTTTATCAATTAATCTCACAATTATCCGACTGAGAGTTGTTATTATCTCTTAATTTGCAGCCGATATGTTTGATTTGATTATACGATTAAGATTAAGGTTTTGATTTGCATTATCCATTCTATATCCTAGTAGATTTAAGTGGGTTTTAATTTAAACCTTAATAAGAATCCTAAATTCTTATCAATAAATTTATTATTATGTTTTTTTAATATAAACAAAAACTTTTAAATAATAATAATTAGAATAGGGTATAACATTATTAAATTTATAAACGCCAAGTTAATTAAATACAAATAAATTGAAATGAAAAGAACTTTGTTTAATAAATTCGAGAATGACTTAAAATGAAAAATAAAAGGATAATATGCGATGTTACACTTACAAACTTCATCCCATTTATCGCACCTCTCCACAAAGATGGAATCTAAGAATATTTCTTCCTTATTACTTCAACCATTTCAGTCATTTCTTTCTCAATTTCTTGGTATCTTTTAATATTTCTATCCATCAAGGACACCCTTTCCTAAAATGAATGAAAAGAAAATGTTAAAAAACAACACTTGCGTGTTAAGTTTTTTAAACCTGCGTTTCAAGCCCCGTACCAATAAAAAATTCAACTATAACTAGCTTTTTAACTTTTAATACTTGCGTTTTACCTCACCAGATTTTTTTGTTTCATTATCTTCTTCACCTTCCTTTCCCAAATCCATCTCCTTTCATGTACTGTAATTCTCATCTTCATCACCAGATAACTCAAATTCATCATCGCACTCATATTAACTTTTTCTATCTGGACTTTTAGCCCGCCGTATTGTGTAATCGTCATCGAGGCTCACTTGTTCTTGATTTTTCTGTTCTAGTAAAAGGATCAATGCATCGACAACTTCATTTACAGTACCCGAGCTAACTCAGTCACATCATGTTTTTCTGCTGCAGCTGCATTTTCGTCAACTGTAAATGGACCGTTGTCGTGTACATACTCTTCCATTTCAGCCATTATTGATAATGTTATGTAACTGATGGCCGGTCTTGTTAATGCAACATCTAATTTTTTATGTTTATGGAACTCATGTGTGTACAGAATCTGTGACAAGCAACATAACATTAATTTTTGTATTAGAATGTATTTGAATTTATAACATAGATGCTTTTTTAATAGTTAGAGTTAATTGCCAATTTAGTCCCTGAGGTTTGTCAAAAATTGCTACTTTCATCCAAATCTTTTTTTTTGTCAATTTAGTCCCTGTGGTTTCATTTTTTTTTATCATTTTAGTCCTTGAGGTTTGTCAAAAATTGTCACTTTCATTCAAGTTTTGTTAGTCCACAGGGACTAAAATGACAAAAAAATGAAACCACATGGACTAAAATGACAAAAAAAAAGATTTGGATGAAAGTGGCAATTTTTAACAAACCTCAGGGACTAAATTAGCAATTAACTCTAATAGTTACTTACTGTTAGCAAAGCTATAGGGCCATTATACAACTCCTTATACCCACTCCATTCATATTTGGTCCTTTTTAAACATTCAACCAAATATGCGCACCAATTCATATTCAGAATTTCATCTTCTTTGTCAATCGACTCCAAGAACCTTTGGTTTATGGTAGCTGACTTTGTTATTTCTCCGAAAATTGTGTTCTAGAGCACCAAAAAATTTAGCTTAAACAAACGACCACCGTTTTGATTGGCTTTTATCAGATCCAGGATGTTTTTAACAGTTACTTTGCTCGTCGGAATTGATTCTTGAATTCATCAAATGTTTTTGCAGAGCCTTTCCTTGGTCTATTCTTTTCTTTTGCTGGTATTTTACCCATTGGGATTCCGAACAGCTCATGCACCATTGCGTATGTTATGTTAAGTTTATGATCACCCACATTCACCTGGCATGTTTCATAATCAAAGTTCATGATCAACCAGAGTCCCAAGCCTGTTGCAGTTGAATCATACTCAAAAGTCAAAATTGATTTGAAGCCCATGTTTTTAACGTCTTCCTTTTGTTCATCTGACAATATCTTCATTGTTGAGATAAATTCTGCAGGTGAGCATCTCATGCTTATTCTTCTGTGCATGTACTCAAAAAATTTGTCGCTCTTATTCTTTTCAAGAAGCTTCTTCTTTTTTCTCAGTTTTTTTTTCCAGATTTTTCTCCCTTTTCTTTTTCTTATCAACATCTTCGGACGAAGAAGAATCAATAACTACACGCTTCTTTTTCTGTTGTTTTTTGACTTTTTCTTTATTTCCACAACTTCGTCGGATGATGATTCATCAATAAGCACACGTTTTCTTTGTGTTGTTTTTTTTGTTTCTTCTTTGCATCAACAGTTTCATCAGATGATGTTGACTCAACAACTTTTGCTCTTTTCCTCTTCACTTGTTTGTTTTTTTATCAATGTGCTGATAGGTTGCTCATATTCATCAACCGGTACAAATGGAATAATCGCATACCTCGAAATATCTATATATTTAACGGAACATATCAAACGCAAGTTATTGACTATTCAAACGCAACTATTAACATTTTTGTTAGACATTCAATGTTTGAATATACCAAGACACATATTATAAATTCAAACAATATCAAACGCAAGTTCATTATCATTCAAATGAAATGAGTATTCAAATCATAAAAACCAACTATGAACATCATTTGCGTTTTAAGATGCTTACACATTACAATACTATTCAAACGCAACTATTAACATTTTTGTTAGACATTCAATGTTTGATTATGCCAAGACACATATTATAAATTCAAACAAGATCAAACGTAAGTTCATTTTCATTCAAACGCAAGTAGTATTCAAAATTATAAAAACCAAATATGAACATCATTGCGTTTTGAGATGCTTACACATTACAATATCTAGCTTCATATATATACATTTTTTTTCTGCATGCAGCACATCACCATTAACAAAACATTTCTGCTTTTAATATACCAAAACATATAAAACCGGGCTTTTCATAATCCCTCGCTAAGCATCGCTAACACTTCTTGTGCAGTGTACAACACATCGCCATTTATGTTGTCGTCCCCATCTTCTTGTTCTGCCATATCCACATCTTGTTGTGCTTGTTCTTGAACATTATTATCGATTTCCATAACAGCTTCATTTTGTACATCCCCTGCACCTTCAACATTTCCTGCTAGAGCAGGGACTATCTCACCCTCCCCAACATCTTCATGTTGTTCGATATTCTCTCCCTCGTTAGGTACTACATGGTTTCTATTCCTACGTTGATACACCAAACCATAACGTCTCTAAGGTTGTTGTACTTCGTTTATGTTATTAAATGCCTCTAATACGTCAATACCTATTGCTTGTGGTACAGGATCATCCACAACAACACTTTTTTTAATAAAAGTAGGGCATCAACAGCACCTAGTTCATCTAGGTATTCTTTAAGAGTGACATAGCGTTTTTCCATTGTAAATTTTAAAATTGGAGTGATAAAAATAATAAAATCAAATAATCTTTATAGAGAAGACGCAAGTGGAACGGACTGATCGTTTCACATTCTTATTAATAATTGGGGTAGATATACTATAGGTTTTTTATTAGTGTATATAGTTTATTTTATTTTTACTAACACAGCCGACTGACAGAAATGCCAGTAAATCATGTCAGTTTTGTAATTATTACTTTGAAATATCTACATTATGATGACTTGTTAATTATTTCTTATAACAAATTATAACGTAAGTACATCTAACATTACACGCAAATACATTTTTGTTTTAACTATTCCTGATAACAAATCCAAACGCATGTACAAGTAACCTTACACGCAGGTAGTTAGCAAATACCCCTAAACAAAAATGAGTACATTAAGACGCAATAAACATGTATTTGAAAACAAATTATAAAGTCATAATACGAGTATACTTATTAACAACTTAAATTGTCCAGCAAACCTGATTTTGAAGTTTTAGCTGGCCTATCATTGTTTTCCTTTGATCGCCGTTCATATTCAACTCCTGTAAAGTATCATTTGGATTTGTTAATTGCAACTACTAATTACACGCAATAATATTCCAAATATTGTGTATATATATATACCTGATTTTGCCTTCGATGCCATTATATTGTATTGATCGTTCTGATTTTTGCTTTCGCACACTTAAAAAAACCCTAATTGTGCTTTGATTTGTATTGAGTTATGAGTAGGACGGTTTTCGTTGTTATTTTAGAAACTGAATGTCAGTTGAATGATGTTTGCAATTTGCCCATTTTTTTTTATTTTTTGGTCTAATTACTAATTTGCCCTTATCATTGTTTTCGACAAAATTTAATGACGCGTGGTTTTTTACGATCGTATCCCTCATTAGCCGCCTAATCCTATGATCTATATTACTTCTTACATTTTGTACGCTAACAAACTTTTTATGTTAGCCTCACCCTATAAATATTATACCATGTGTAAGAGCATTCCTATCTCATCGAATCAACCCTCTCTTATCGTTCTCTACTTCACCCATATATTTTGAAAATAAGAAATATAATAAAATAAGTATTTATGAGTATAATAAATATAAAAATGGTGAATAATATGTGGGAGGTTTTTTATAACGAGAGAAGTTTTTAGGGTTGAAAATGACGAATGAGATGTGAATGCTCGTAATAGACTATGATTACATCTAAAATAAAACTTAAACTAAAATCGAACTGTATTAATTGAAAAAAATAAAAGAAGTTCCTTTATACAATTGTCCTCGTAAGTTATTCACGATTGTTGAATAAAGATCTCATCTATGCATATTTAAGTTTAATTAAGGGCATGCTGAGCTACACCAAAACCAAATAACTATCGGTTATTTTTATATTATCAAAATCATTTTAATTTGACTATATTTACTTATCATCAATGGAAAACTATATTATATATCACTACATGTTAGAAATTGTGGAGTAAGCGCTTATTCGAGAGACTATTGTAGTTTTAGTCATCAACAAACTCACAGGTTCATGGTGGCAGCACTCAATATATTAAGCAAGGGCCAAGGGATAAAGCCCCTAGTGGGTGGTCCTGTAGATTAACAACTTTCTACTTGCCACTAACGCCGACGGATTACCAATGCCACTGTTGATAAGAAATAACTTGATCCATCAGGATCGAGCTACTAACCATCAGTGGTAAATTAACAGCAAGTTGGTATTTCGTGGTAAGTTATTTATAGTTGTTACTTGGTCATTGGTGGTAAGTTAGTACTGATTTCCGGTAACTATCTCAATCGTAACTGGTAATTTTTTGAGAGATAAGTTGTTTCCGAGTTATCATTGACAACCAATAATCAATAGTATTATCTGTGTTACTACTAATGAAGATCCTAAAGATTAGGGTTTCCTAGCGATTTAACTGAATAATTGCCGACATTTATAACCGCTAGATGACCCCTATTTTATGAAGAATTGTTTCGTTTCATTGTAAATGTTGTAATGGCCCTTAGAAAGGGAGTTGTTTTTTTAGAGTATACTAAACCTTGGTTTTTCACATAGTTATTCTCATTCTTGTAAACTTTTTTTCAATCCCATTAGGATTTTGTACCCCATGAAATGGTTCAATCCGACTATGAGATTATATATAAATACAAAAAGTAACTTAACGACACTTTAACTGTTTCTTTAGAAAACTAACGCACTTTAACGCCTTCTTATTCCACATAGGCTTTTTGTTGGTCGGTAACTGCTTCAACCAAACAAACTGCCAAATCCTTTACCTTCAATATACCACATTAGTTAATAACCGCTCCAACCTTTCTATAATTAAAAAAAATAAATGAAAATAAGCCCTCAACAACACAGATATATTTGGAAACCCTAAGAGGGCTATCATCTCCGTCGAAACCATAAGAACAAGTGAACAACCCGAACAAAAAACATCAAGAATTATTATTTAGTCCACTTAGAACCACTGGAAAATCGTTTCAATCGTTGTAGGGAGAGTCTTTTATGATGTAGAAAGACAACATAGATCCCCGATGGTTTGCGAAGGAAGATGTTACGAAGATGAAGGTTGTTCTCCGGCCACGCCTGTGCGAGCGCGTGGCTGATACGACAATGAGGCAGATATACATATTCTTGGGAGATTTAGAGAAGTTTTTGATATTGAACATAAAACATGATTGTCCAGAGAAACAAATGGTTTTAGAGAAAGAAACAAAGTGTGACACCCGCCAAATTCACTAGTCGTGTCCGTACAATTAACCGGTTTGCTTCATTATGTGATTAGAATAAGTGTGACGGTGCGCCTCATTATTTGAACGATTATGTGAAAATAAACTCTACCCGAACACCATGACCATCATAAGAATTAAAAAAAGCATATGGATTTTATAAGACTAAAATTATATTTTTTAAGAAAATACACATGTGTAGAATAAATATTTAGTTCAATATTATACATTTACACATTTCACATACATGTACTATAGGCTAAATACAATATATATAGGGTAAGGATAATGTGGAAACCCTTGTTATATGGTAAACTCTGGAAACTCTAACTTCCCAATATTTTAAAAAAAAATTCCTCGGCGCTTTTTCGATTTTTTTGGCCCAAAATGCTTAAAATCATGTATATTACATACCCTAAAATTTTCATAAAAAAAGTCGGGAAGTTAGAGTTTCCAGAGTTTACCATATAACAAGGGTTTCCAATATAAACCTTATACTATATATTATATATTATATATATATATATATATATATATATATCTATATTACCATGTGATTATATATTGTGTTTGGGGACAAGACAATGAACTTGTATACACACACATATGTATGCGTTTATATATAGATATATATAAACATGTGTGTATTATAGATAAGACAAAATCTTATACACTAGAGACAATGACAACTCAGCTACTAATCCTACACATATGTACACAGACCACACTGCTTAATTTTTTGATTTGATTTAAGCATAAGACAAATCCTAACCTAAGACACATCCCTTTCACAACTAAGCCCTACCTATATTAGACATGTGCCAAATTCCTTAATCATAAATCGGCCCACAAACATGAAGGAAACACTAGAGACTTGTCACTATCACAAGGTATGTCCAACTTAATCACAAAAAATGGCAAGGCAACCCCCTTCCATTCCCTCTCATCCCTAGAACACAAAGACTTCCTCTTTTGAACCACGCCAACTCATGGCTACCATGGAAGCTAGGAAAAATCACTATCAACCTATGATTAGTACACCTAGTTCCTATGTATTTCGGCCGATGCATAACATACATATATAGGTCATGTGCACATTGTAGTATTACACCAAAATGGGCAATCAAACAAAACACTTAATCACCTCTCATGCTAGCCAACCTTACCACTTATAACCCACTAATTATAATCGGCCAAGAGGCATGAAACATCATTATCATCTTGCACAAAACCTACTACCTAGTCTTGCCACTAACTTACCCCCTTTTAGTCCATGCACATGCTTAATTCAAACCTCTACACATGACATCCTACCACTTCCATGACTAATCTCAATCGGCCGAAGCCTATGGAGGGTCAAAGAATGCATTCGACCAAAGACAAGGTGTAGACAACTCATTTACACTAAACTAGTATGCACACTCCAAAGTTGCACAACCAAGATGACTTGTTTCCCATGATTACCTCTATATAAAGAGCTCACCACCACCATCATTTCTTGCACCAAACACACTTCTTTCTCCCTCACAACACTCCTCTCTTCCTCACCTCACTCGGTCAAAGACAAGGAGGACCCAAGCCACTTGAGCTACGATCCAAGGAAGAAGCACAAGAACCTCACTATCACTTACCACATCCCTTGTTTCCTTTGGTAAGTAATCAAGCCCTCTTCTTTCTTATAATTCCTATAGTAATCGACCCTCTTGATACCCGACCTTCGACCCTTAGTCATCTAGTAATCGATCATATCTTGCATATAAGTAATGATTTTCTAAAAGCATTGTCTTGTTTTATTGTTGATTGATTTGAAACACACACATGTACACCTATATGTAACTGCATACCACACACTTATGCGACACAAATAAATTTAGTTCATACACCCACATCATGATCATTGTTTTATTAAATCACACGGATTTAATAGTTGTTAAGGAACCGATTTTTGGATCAAAACATACACGATCACATATA
>CM061230.1:79230441-79313899 GCA_030844895.1 Ambrosia x helenae
TACATTCACTTGAAGATTGTAAAAAAATAACATCTCAAGATAAAAGCAAATCAAATAACCATGTAACATTTCAAACTGGAAGCTACTAGACTATACCGCTTGTACACAAGGAAGCAAAAGACGTAATTCCATCATTTATAAATTATTAGGTATCCATCCCCTCCATATAGTTAATATATATCATATATGTTTCTAAAATTCCAATTAAATTTCATACCCGTGAAAAAATTTCAAATGGTTACTTACCTAATAGTAACACTCTAGGTTCAATAGCGGTAGCAACATAATTGAGGTATATTCAACTAAACATTCGAGTAAACTCTTCCTCTTTTTCTCCCCCACTCACATATGTTGTTTTTACTCATCAATGAAGACGGATGAGTGTCTCCCTCTCTCCTCAACCAAATCCAAACGCCCCCTTAGGATATGCTCTAAGATTTTAGGCAAGGCTATAGTGGTACACTACTTGATCTCTACCAAGAGCGGATGTAGAGGTAGGTATGGGCAGCCAGCGCTACCCATCAACTTTATGGGTAGAGTGTAACATTAGTGCATAAAAATATAAATCTTTCGTTTCATTTATCGGGATACACCTAAACAAATATTAGGATACCCTAGATCCTCTGTTTTTTTTTTCACTACACCCAGACTTTTCTTCTAGATCCGCCGCTGAACTCAACTATATTATCATAACATCCTCTTTTATAAACCCTAGTAGGGAATCCTTTACATTCAAACAATCAAACCCATAAAAAAAAGATTTCATATGGATCAAGGTTGAGTCTAACTAAAAAGATTGTTCACAAATATGCAAATAATGTAAGATAGAAACAAAAAAAATAACAAAGGCATTATCTTATCAATAAGAATCACAGTTGCAACTAAAAAAAGAAGTTACCCAAAATTTTCTGAAGCATTGTGATGTAGTCAACAATGACATCCTTTGAAGTCATATGATTCAACTGAAATGAGATATTAACAGAAAGCTAAAAATATTTGTAAAACACAATTATCGACAGAAACTCACATAAAATGATGGTCAAGTCTAAATCCGCAATGGTGCTTTTTTTGGTGACATATTTGCTAAATTACGACCTAAGATTTAGAAGAAGCATATGTGTGATTGTGATTTATATTTGCCAAATGCAGATTGCCTAACTATAGGTTGATCTACACCTCTGTAGTGTTAGGGTTTTGTTTGCGTTTATGATACTACTAGTGGGGGTGTTTGGGATTGAGTTTCAAAACTTCTTTTTGCCCGCGTCGACTAATATAAAAAACCAATAAGTCAATAATTTGTAGGATAAGCTTGGGACGATACTAATCCCGAAAACTCCCAAAACCTAATACCAATACCAATACCAATACCGATACTGCGATACCAGAAATGTACGGTAGGGTATCAGCACGTACTGGTATGGTATTGGTATTTTACCTTAAAATACCGATACCATACCGATCTCGTACCGATACCGCAAATACCGAAACTGTTACCCTCTAAGTGTGAGTACCGATACCAAACACCCTCGGTTTTGGATCGGTATCGGTTTGGTACTCGGTACATCATGCTCATCCCTAGCTGTTGTGTAAACCAAAAGCAATTTGGGTTTGGCTTTTTCAATAATGGTAAAAAAGCTGATTTCAAGAAGTCAAAAATTCTGGCTTTTGGTTTTTGGTTATATTACACTAAATAAGCTAAACCAAGCATTTTTTAAAAAACAACTTATTGACTTATTGGATTTTCTCACCACAAAAGCAAATCCAAACACTTTTTGAAAAAATCATTTTCAAAAAACCATAAGTCAAAAAGCAGTTTTGACAAAAGCACTTTTAGAGTTAAATAAGCATTCCCAAACACCCCTCTAAGAACATTTATTTTCTTTTTAATCCTACATACAACTTTTGTAAATATTCATATTTATGATTCTGAGTTTCGTAAGAAAGACAAATGTAAAATGAATTAATAGAATTTGTATTACAATTTAGTATAAGAAGTTATATATATATATATATATATAGATATATATATATTCATATAAGTTATGTGTTTGAAAATTCATACAACTTGCTGATGTATAAAAATATTTTATATATTTTTTTAATAATATTTATGTGTTTGAAATTAATTTGAAATAGTTTTCACTTTTCCTTACGAAAGCCAATACGACAGATGGATAACATTTTCCCAAATAACAATAATTGTCATATACACAACCAAAAAAGAGTGATAGTTTTGGACTTAATTAGCTTATTAAAGGAAATGGCGTACAGGAAAACCAGACCTCAATTCATACAATACACAATTTTTATTCCAAAGCTATTCACACAAAGCTTGTTGAACATGTACCCTTACTTTGGTGATTATAATTGTTATAAATTGTAGTCTTCGTTTGTTTAGTTTTGAACATATTTTGGTTGAGAGAAATTTGAAATGAAGAACGTTCGTATGATTACTCTTCTTCTTGTTGTTGTTATAGTTTATACGGCTAAAGGTAAGCTATTCAACAATTTTTATTTGCTATACACATACAAATAATTCGTATAGTGTACAACTGTACATAGACACGCCCATATTTGGATAAAACTCCAAAAAAGTTTAAAATTTAGATAACTCCTAACAATTAATCAATTTATGTATTTATTGTTGGGTCTTGAGGGTAGCATTTTCATTTAATACCCAAGGCATTATAGCCTAGTGGTATCTTGGTGGTGAGATAAGACTTAAGGGTCATAAGGTCTTGGGTTCGAATCTCACAAATGGGGTTTTCTCATAATTATGAGTTTCCTCCTGAATTGGTGACTTGGTGGTGGAATATGATCGTGTGGCAACACTGGTGGCACGATGATACTCCAGTGTTCCGTGAGTGATTCCAATTTGTTGGCCGTTCAAAAAAAAAGCATTTTCATTTAATACTTTTCTGGAAGCATATTATATATGTAATCACAAATTTTCATATGTGTAATAAAATTACATATGTGTAAAAACTAATTTGCATAAATATATATAGTGTAACATATTAAAATTTTATTTGTTTTATGTAGGAAGCAGAAGTGGTTTCAAGGACAAAATACAACATAATGAAGTCAAGAAGTGTGATATGTGTTGCAAGTTTTGGTCCACTTACCCTACTTGCTATCCAAGTGCTCAAGAATGTGCGGAAAAATGCAAACCTACCAAAACTGCTTGCTTTATCGGTTCATGTAAAAGTTCCTTTTAACTTGAGGGACTTACGTAGTCCCTATTTATATACCCCTACATATTTGTATTATATATATGCCAGTGTTAATACTCTTTACTACATGGGGCAAAATAAATAATACGTTGTGGAATTAAAAACAGAGTATTAATATAATTTATAAACTTTACATTTTGTATATAACATTTAAAGCAAATACATACCCTACATATTTACATAATACTAAGTTAGAGCCCCGCGTGTACACACGGTACATGTCCATGTCAAATGAAAAAAAAAATCTATAAAGATTGTAGTATGCAAATTTTATTTATTGAAAGTTACGTAATACAATTCGTATGAACTTTGGTTGATTGTAAATTATCATAAAAAAGTGTAATGTTACCCAATAACAGATATATGAATCAACAAATGTTTGATTTGACGTGTTTAAAAACAAATAATGAAATGAATAAACAGATATTTGTTGTAACGGCATGCAAATGAAGATTAAATTCAAAGTAAATAAATGTAGTTTAACAAATCATACAACCAAAAAATTATAAAAAATTAAACGATTTATGCAAAATATGATCGCATACTTATTCACAAACTTCAAAATATTTTTTATAGACAACATTTGCTATTTATTATTAACGATTTCATCTTTATCCAATATTAGTATCTTCAGGTCATCTCTACTCTTGTCACTTGGCAGCGACATACAACTGCACATGTATAAAAACAGGATCTTTCAAATACAAACCTACCCTAAATAGGGTTTATCATTAGCTCTTATTTATTGTCATTGCGAAGCATAAAGTAAGAGGGATTTGTCTTCTGTTAAATGTGAAAGTAATCTTCTTATCAGATGGGGACAGCCTAATTCTTTGGTTAAAAGTTCGCATTCCAATATTACTCCATGAAACTATTTAGCTTCTATAACACGATTTGATATGGCAAGATGATTTGGAACTTGTGGCTATGAAAATAATTTATGTCCACTTATAAGATCCCTGAACCATTAGAATAACAAAACAGTAAAATTTGTCAAAAAAACAAAAAAATCTAGTGAGGAAAAGAAAGACATTTGGCATTGTAACTGTATCATCATCAAGAATTTAAGGTAAATATATCCAGAAGATCCTGAACTGTTTTGACGGTTTGACTCATAACCAATGACATAAAAATCAAGCTAAAACCACGGTGAAAAATCAATACTAAACCCACATGAGAAACTCCTTAGGAGTAAATATAGCAACGTGGATGGGTTGAATAATATGTCAAAATGGAAGGTTTTTATAAGGCAACCTTTTATCCATTTGACCTGTTTCAATGCTTCCACAATCAGAATATTGTGTCTCGAACAATTCTGATCGAATAAGTCGGATTTTATTATATAGTTGAATTATAAAAATGGAAGGATTGGTAATTTACGTGATTTGGTCAACGACGCTTAAAATTAGCACAATTATTACAATCATGATGATGGTTAGCGTTTCATGACAATTGATTAAAGGACAATTCTTTGTAAACATAATATGATAACGTTAATCTGTCAAAGATATTTAAATGAAAGACGTAATATTCTTTTTCTTAGTATCACTGAAACGATATTTAGTTAATGTAGCCAATGATGGAGGATTTCATGACAAATGAGGTTTTTTAATGTTATGAATCGCCTTTTAGTTAATGTTGTTACTGAAAACGTAAAATGATATTTCATTACTAATTTCGTTACTAATTACTAATAAGTGTATTGTAAGACATGAAAAATAAATAAAGTCAAAGAATTGACCTCCATCAAGGTAACAAAAACGTAAAAAGTTTTTACATTTATCGGTCAATAATATTAAAATGAAAGTCGTTATATTAGTAATATCATTGAAAATTATTTTGAATATATTATATATTTTAGGAAATTATTAAATATATTTAAATTATATTTATTATTAAAAGAATAGATTTAAATTTTATTTATTAAATACATTTTGTTTACCAAAATTATTGCATGAATATTTCTGTTATCATTAATTGAGTTTTTTTTATAATTTTCGAATTAATTTGAAGGTTATTAATGATCGAGGGTTTCATGACAAATGAGGATTTTTTTATATTGATGCTACATTTATTCTTTATTTTAATAATTGTAATAATTATTACAATTAATAGTAATAAATGGATGACAAAAGTTAACTTAAAAATTTAAATTATTTACTATTTTATTAATATAATTGAATTTTGAATATAGTATATATTTTTTGTAAGCTGTTAATTAATGACAAAAATTATTTTATTAATATATAATTGAATGATTGATTTATTTTATTAATAGTAATAAAGACGTAAATTAAATCTAATTAGCAGTAATAAAGACGCAATTTATTACTATTAATAAAGACGTAATATTATTAATATGATTGAAAATTATTTTATTAATATACAATTGAATGATTGATTTATTTTATTAATAGTAATACAGACGTTATTGAAATATATTAAACAGTAATAAAGACGTAATATTATTAATATGATTGAAAATTAATATACAATTAAATGATTGACTTATTTTATTAATAGTAATAAAGACGTCATTTAAATCTAATTAACAGTAATAAAGACGTAATTTGTTAATAGTAATAAAGACGTAATACTATTAATATGATTGAAATTTATATTATTAATATACAAATAAATAATTCACTTATTTTATTAATAGTAATAAAAACGTAATTTAAATCTATTTAACAGTAATAAAGGCGTAATTTATTTTATTAATTAGTGACAAAATTTATTTTTATTAATGTACAATTGAATGATTGATTGAACTTTTTAATAGTAATAAAGACGTATTCTAAATCCATTTAACAGTAATGATGACGTAAATTATCTATATATTAAAAGAATGACAGTTTAATAGTAACATCACTCTAACATGCGCCATTCAACAATTTGCTGACGCGTATAATAAATACAAACTAAGCAGCTAAAGACCAAATAAATGATTGTGTTTTTGTGTTTATTTGCTTATTTTATAATAACTTACTTTTTTTCCACCTTTCGTGATTGAAATACATTTTCTTTATCGTGTTCTTTTTGTACATTTTCATTCGTTGTTGTGCATACGCTTCTCTTTAAAAAAAATTTAAACTCTACCCAACCCATCGATTATTTTTGTGTCCTCACTTCCGCTTGCTATATCATATGCCAATATTGTAACGAGTCGTTATTAGTAGGATTCCTGCCCCGTCCCCGCAGCAACGCGCGGGTTTATACGCACTTAGTTAATAATAGTAATAAAGACATAATATTATTAATATGATTTGAAATTATTTTGAATATAGTATAAATTTTAGGAAACTGTTAATTACTGACAAAATTTATTTTATTAATATACAATTGAATGATTGAGGAACTTATCATTTATTTACAAATGAAAGTAAATGCAAATTAATAAATTATAATTTTTGTAATAATTATATGATATACATTCATCTCTGCCAATAAAGTCCAATCAGAATTTAAAAATTCTTAATACTGTCAATAAATAACATTAAAACTCTTAATAAATAACATTAAAACTGCTACAATCTCAATCTAACTTATTAATTGCAATAAAGTCAAATCAGAATTTAAAAATTCTTATTAATGTCAACAAATAACATTAAAACTCTTAATAAATAATAAGAATATTGGATTTTAAAACTCCCAACTTTCAGAGTTTGGCCGGCAATACTCCCAACTACAGAAAATGTTTGCCAGCACTCCCAACTTTTAAGGTATTTTCCACTGTCACTCCCAAACTAACCCAGTTAGTTTGTTCAGTTAGTTTGCTGACGTGGCATGCTGACGTGGCCATTATTGCTGACGTGGCATGCTGTGGAAGATGATGTGGCATCTTATGTGTCATCCACGTCAAAATGCCACGTCAGCAATAATGGCCACGTCAGCAAACTAACTGAACAAACTAACTTGGTTAGTTTGGGAGTGCCAGTAAAAAATACCTTAAAAGTTGGGAGTGCTGGCAAACATTTCTGTAGTTGAGAGTATTGCCGGCCAAACTCTAAAAGTTGGGAGTATTAAAATCCAATAAACCTAAATAATATTAAAACTGCTACAATCTCAATAATGAATCATTCAAATTAATGACATTAAAAACATCCGCGTTTCAAATTGCCTTAGACATATTTAGTAATCATTATTAATTGTGATTAATATAATTCTTTAACAAAAAGTAACATTTTGAAAATTTATATTATCATTTAATTTCGTTGTTAAAATAGGTTTAAAGTTGTCATTTGTAAGAAAAGAAAATAGGTTCGAAATTGTCGTTTGATTAAGTATCAATTGTCGTTTCATGACAATTGATTAAAGGAAAGTCGTAATTTCAAAATTAAAGTCGGTCAACAATATTAAAACTAAATTCTTGATATTAGTAATATCAATAAATAAGATTAAAAGTTTTAATAAATAACATCAAAATCATAATCAATCATTCAAATCAATGACATTAAAATCATCCACGTCTTAAATTGCCTTACCCATTAAATTATTATTGACATCTTAAAATTAGCACGCTAAATATTAGCACACTTATTGAAATCATGATGATGATTATCGTTTAATGACAATTGAATAAAGAAAGTCGTAATATAAAATTGAAAGTTGGTCAACAATATTAAACGGAAATTCGTAATATTAGTAATATCAATAAATAAGATTAAAAATCGTAATAAATAACATCAAATCATAATCAATCATTCAAATAAATGATATTAAAAATATTCGCGTTTCAAATTGCCTTACACATCTTTAGTAATCATTATTAATTGTGATTGAAGTAATATAATTTTATAACAGAAAGTAACATTTTGAAAATTTATATTATCATTTAATTTCGTTGTTAAAATTGGTATGACGATTAAATGATTTTATTATTGCAATTCTGATTGAGTAGGAATATTTATTTATATATATTTGAATTATTAAAATGGAAGGATTGGTAATTGACGTAAATTGGTCAACAACGCTTAAAATTAGCACAATCAAAGTTAAAGAATTGACATCCATCAAATTAACAAAAACGTAAATTTGTTCATGGCCTTCGGCACAGTCTGGAAAGGCACGTAAAAAACAACATTAAAAAAGAAAGAATCATTTTTGAAAATTAAATAGGCATATGAACATAAAAAAAACATACCAAAACTGTTGACGAAGGGTCATGCAAAACCTTGAAGAATTGACAACCATTGTGATAAGACATAATAGCGTTTGTGTGTTCGGATGAAATCCTGTTTTTAAATGTTAAAACATAGAATGATTAAATCCGATTCAATATATATCTAAAAAATCCGTATTTAAAAAAAATCGGTATTACAAAAGAATGATTAAAACCGAATAAATCGGATTGATGAACTTCTTGAAACACACGAATGAATTATTATATTATTTTCGCTTCGATATTTCTTAACAATACTATTCATTCAGCTTTTATTAGATGATTATATTATTTTCTTAACAAAATCGATATTTTATCATTCAAATGAATGAATCAGAATAAATCAGATTGATTTAATTAGTTAAAAAAATCCCCATCAAATGAATAAATCATCATCATCGTATTTAAAAAAACGATTAGATATTCAATCTTAATGAATATAACTGTTAAGAAAAATAGAATGATGATTGAAATGAATGAATATCACTTTTAAAAAATATCAAATGACCGAATCAATACACGGGCCGAATGAATATCACTGTTAAATCCGATTGATTTATTTGTAATAATGTTAAGAATAAAAAATGAAGCGAAATTAATAATAGAAATCAACATTAGAACAATAGGATCGATGATTACATTGAATCGGTTGTCGAGAATTAACAAATTATTATGAAAGTTGAAGAAGGAGGATAGAAAGGTTTGTTAGGAACAAATGAGGAATTGTGTTGTGGAGAATGAAAAAAAAAACGGTTTATATACTTCAATTTCGAAGCTCCATTTATCGGTTAGATCCATGAGGACCCTCTTTAAGGCCTCAATTAGACCCGGGTCTACTCTTTTATTATATGGATAGATGTCTATACCATAGGTCTGTAAACGAACCGAACGTCATGAATTATTCATGAACTTGTTTGATGGAAAGTTCGTTTATTTAATAAATGAACAAAGACGAACACAAAAAGTTATTTATTTAATTAAACGAACAAACTTGAATTCACGTTTTATTCATTAATTTATGTTCGTGACGTTTGTTTATGTTCATTCATTTATGTTTGTTCGTTTGTGTTCGTTTAAATATTAATAAGTACATAAGTAGTTACATTTATAATTACTTATACAAATATAACTAATTAGTAATTGAGCTTTCTAGTAATAAAAATAGGTTTCCCAATGAAACTTATAGTAACCAATCCCTAATTTGAAAGTAAGGTTCCAATTCGTTGGGTGTCGAATCCAGCAAATAAATATAAAATAGACCTACTAGTATGAGTGATAGTAAGGTTCGTGTCCTCACTCATCAGGGATAAGATTAACCAACTATACCAAAAACGTTTTAAGTGCATATATGATTTTTTAAAGGGGTTTTGATTTAATTATAAAAAACAATGAAAACTAATTAAAAACTAAGACGATTAAATTGTTGGAAATTTCATAATCTAAAAACTAATTTCAACACTAGGGTAATTTCTTGATTCAATTCGGCTTACGATTATTAACGGCTATAATGCAGTGATTCTTTTAATTAATAGTTTTTATCAATACTAGACATCACACCGTTTGGACATCCACTCTATCTAAGTTTAACCAAGGGTAGTTCGTTGATTAGAGCCAACCCGCTACTCCAAGCTCACGTTTTTCGGATCATAACGTGCGGGTTGCATGATAGAAGTATCGATTATAATTAAACACTCACACCGTTCGGAATGTTTAACTAGGTCATGTCACTTTATATAATTTTGGGCTCATAGACAAACTCAAAATATTATTTGTTCATTTTATCAAAATATAAAATCCAAATATGGTATTGGATTTTGATGAATTTTACTAGAAAAATTAAAAAAGTTGATCAGGTTTATTAACAATCTAATATTTTTAGGATTGAATACGTGTTAATATTAAGAATAACACAAACAAATCACTAAATGATATAATAGATTTATGTGATAATGGTAATATTAACAATATAATATTTTTGGATCAGGTTATTAACAATCTAATATTTTTGGATCATTGTAATTAAATTTTTGGAAAAGTTGCGAATGTTACATTGCCGGTATATAATAGATTTATGTGATAGTGATAATATTATTTTCTTATATATATTCAAATAAACTTTATATTCATTAAAATAAACCCACAATACATTACAAGTGGAAGGCTCGTAAGCGGGCAACAAGCTGCGTCGCCACCCCCTTTTGGATAGCAAAACCTAGTCTATTAAAAATAAAACTTTGGTCCCTGGCTGTCGAGCAATTACTAACCTTTTGCACCCGATCTAGAAACTGGATGGCTTCGGGGCAAGGCCCCCAAAGGTATCAAAGCGAAGGGTACGAAGACATGCTAGTTTTCCAGACAGGTGTTTTCATGTTTAGCGACCTTCTTTGATTCAGCTTTCAAGACTGATTGCCCTGCTACGAACCCTAAATCCCGAAGCCCCACCACACTCCAGTGAGGTCAACATGCATGCTTACCTTGAGCCCATCCGAACACAAGGACATCTACAGGCTGTGATTGTTTATATATAAGGTTTAATTAACGTTATGATCAGATGGAGTGATTGTTTAAATTGTGCTCATTTTTCATCCTAAGTAGTTTATAGAATTACTATGGTATATTTTCTAAGTGTAAATCTATTTAAAATAAAAGACAAGTAATAAAAAGATATCCCCGACCCGACCCGACCCGACCCAACCCAGGTATAGCAGACGCAAAGATCGGGACTCATCCTCCATACCATGATATACCAACGTACAAAGTGGTCCGGAACACAAACGGAATCACTTTCCATAGTTAAATGCCACCTACTAGTTTCCAATATTATATGCATTTTGATCTGTTTCATCTCAAACAACAAATCCATGCATACTCATCATAATATATAATTCTTTCTTTCTATCTGATTATTATTATTACGTACGTACGTGACACAATATGGCATCGGACCAATTCATGCGTGACGGCCCTCGTTACGTCCAAATGCAATCCGAGTCGTCGTCCTTCTTCTCCCTCCATAACCCGCCTGAGGCTAGTCGCATTTTCGATGAGCTTCCAAAGGCTACAATTGTTCAAGTTTCTCGTCATGATGCCAGTGATATTATTAGCCCCGTGCTTCTTTCTTACACTATTGACTTTCAATATAAACAGGTTATTTTATGTTATATCTTATTCACCATCATGCATGGTATTAATGCAATTTAATCCATAATTGTTGTTCCTAATGAATTGAAAATATCCGGGCCTATAGATTCAGATTCATTTATGATTAAGTGATTTATGTTGGAATATAATCTTTATCATCAACATATTAACCTAAGTATATGTATTACATATTAAGGGTTAGGATAGAAAAATAGGAAGTCGTAGAAAGGGTATGAAACAGACTTCAATTGAACTCATTTAAACGGTATTGGATAGACCTTATGATCTTAGTTTTTAGGTTTTCGCTTTTTTGGATTTTAGGCTTGTAGTTTTTAGAATTTACATTATATCATTGTGTCTTTTTCTTATTTTCGTATTGTGTCATTTTTGCGATTCATTGTGTTTTTTTTTCTTCAACATTTTGTTATATTTTGTGGCTCATTGTGTCATATTTCATGATCTATTGTGTTTTTTGTATCATTCTCACCCTTCTAATTTTTGTTACACTGTGTAGGATAGCTTGACCTGTATTATTAATGTATGTTTATATTAAC
The DNA here is from genome assembly GCA_030844895.1 of Ambrosia x helenae. Taxonomy (NCBI): domain Eukaryota; kingdom Viridiplantae; phylum Streptophyta; class Magnoliopsida; order Asterales; family Asteraceae; genus Ambrosia; species Ambrosia x helenae. The sequence continues at coordinate 79,242,531 of CM061230.1, forward strand.
ATTATGCCTATAGTTTAGTTGATTATTACCGGTTATGTTACACATGGGTTCATAGGCTTTGCCATGAAGTTATGATGGTTAGTGAACGGTTGTGTTGGTTAATCACACCGGTTCACATTGTATATAAACCTTAATACATCATTCATGTAGTATATTGAATTCTGTTTATAGTTTCTTCCCTCTAAAATTTCCATATTAGAACATCAGTTTGATTTACAGAATCATTAGTGTAACACTTGTTGTTGTATATGCTAAAACTCAACAAATTTATTTGTTTATGGCAGTTTAAATGGCAACTAGTGAAGAAGGCTTCACATGTGTTTTATTTACATTTTGCGTTGAAAAAACGAGCGATAATTGAAGAAATTCATGAAAAACAAGAACAGGTGAGGTTAAGTTTATCTTATATTTGGATATTAGTTACATTTTAATTAGGTGTGGTAAGCTGTTATGTTTCTATTGAAGGTTAAAGAATGGCTTCATAACATAGGACTTATGGACCATGCTGCGGTTGTGCATGATGATGATGATGATGACGACGATGATGAGCCTAATGATGATCATGTCACGCCGGTGAACAACAACGATGACAGTGTTAGAAACAGGTGATTGCTGAATGTCTTGATTTTTCAAGATTGGTGACTGTGATGATTCATCCTTTCTTGCTGTAATGATTATAGTTCTTACAGGTGGTTTTTTGTTCAGAGATGTTCCATCAAGAGCTGCACTGCCGATGATTAGGCCGCCACTTGGCAGGCAGCATTCCATGTCAGACCGTGCCATGACCGCAATGCAAGGGTATTTAAGTCATTTTCTTGGCAACCTTGACATTGCAAATTCCAGAGAGGTAAACTAAACTTGTAGCTAAAATATGACTTATGTGAGGATGGGCTTAAAATATTGTTAGTAATAATGCACATGAAAAATGTTTGTTACAGGTTTGCAGGTTTATGGAGGCTTCTAAGTTATCTTTTTGTCCTGAATACGGGTCTAAACATAAAGAAGATTATGTATTAGTGAAACATTTACCAAAAATCACAAGAAATGATGATAGTAGACTATGTTCTGTTTGTCATTGGTTCAATTGTTGTAATGACAACTGGCAACAGGTATTACAGCTCTTAGTTGCTGACGTGGATTCGGTTAGTTGATGTGGGCGGTGACATGGTTTTTTTTGTCTGCAGGTTTGGGCTGTTCTGAAACCGGGATTTTTGGCCCTGCTAAGAGATCCATTTGACAAGGATCCATTAGATATAATTGTGTTTGATGTTTTACCTTCACCTCATGGGACTGGAGAAGGCCAGGTGGCGTTAGCAAATGAAATAAATGATCGTAACCCCTTACGCCATTCGTTTGAGGCAAGTATAATACAAAATTTTAACATAAATTAGTATGGTGATAGACTGATAGTTATCCCTATTGATGAAAATGACATTAGGTATCAAGTGGAAACCGAAGAATAATGATAAGAAGTAGGACTAAAGCTAAAGCAACAGCATGGGTTTCTGCAATCAATGATGCTGGGCTTCGGCCACCTGAAGGCTGGTGCCACCCTCATAGGTTCGGGTCATTTGCACCACCTCGAGGGCTGATAGATGATGATAGTCAGGCTCAGTGGTTCGTTGATGGTCGCACAGCTTTTGATGCAATTGCTTTAGCAATTGAAGAGGCCAAATCAGAGGTTTATAATCAAAGTTAATTACCAGTTAACAGTTTCTGTTCAAAAGACTTTTTTTTTTTAATTGTTGGTTTCATGCAGATATTTATGTGCGGGTGGTGGCTGTGCCCTGAACTGTATTTGCGGCGTCCTTTTCATGCCAATGCGTCTTCTCGCCTTGATAGTTTACTGGAGGCAAAAGCCAAGCAAGGGGTTCAGGTAGGATGCCACATCAGTCACTGATCAGTGTTTATAGAACCATTTACCAGTCAATTTTTTTGAAAAAAATATATATATATATGCATGTTTAATGCAGATTTATATTCTGATGTACAAAGAGCTTGCCCTTGCCCTTAAAATTAATAGCTTTTATAGTAAGAAAAAGCTTGCTGCACTTCATGAGAATATCCGAGTTCTACGTCATCCGGACCATTTCTCTAGTGGTGTCTATCTATGGTAAGCATTCCACATTACATGTTCATGTTACAGGTGGTCTTTAAAGTTTAAAACTAATTATTCTATCTAATTTTGATAAAAAAAAAATATAGGTCCCATCATGAGAAATTGGTCATTGTTGATCATGAGGTTTGCTTTATTGGCGGATTAGATCTTTGCTTTGGTCGCTATGACTCGTGTGAGCACAAAGTGGGTGATCATCCACCTATGATATGGCCCGGAAAAGATTATTATAACCCTAGGTAATTTTATTTTTGTTATCCGGATATGAGCCAGTTAAGATATTATGGTATAATATCTTAACTTTATAGGGAATCGGAACCTAATTCGTGGGAAGATACTTTAAAAGACGAATTGAATCGTGAAAAATATCCTCGTATGCCATGGCATGATGTCCATTGTGCGTTATGGGGCCCACCATGTCGTGACATTGCTCGACATTTTGTTCAGCGATGGAATTACGCCAAGGTTTGTTCTTGTGTCATTAGAGTAACAATTAAGGCGAAAATCTGTTGTTATTCTCATGATATGTTTTTTTGTTTTAATTATCATTATTTTAGAGAAGTAAAGCTCCATATGAGCAAACAATTCCACTACTTATGCCTCATCAACACATGGTTATCCCACATTACATGGGAAACATTGAAGAACAAGATGGAAAAACCGCAAACATGGATGTACCGCAAGCAATCAACAGACAAGATTCTTTACCTTCTTTTTCTGATTTTCAAGACATCCCATTATTAATCCCTCAAGAAGCCGATGGACTAGAGACATCTAGTGGACATCCGAAACATAATAGGCCGGGTAAAGCCCACAATACTCATGGTCAGCCCAGCAGATCGCCTCGGTTCCATTTTCCTTTAAAAAATCAAAATTTGAACATCTAGTTTCTGACATGCCAATGAGAGGTTTTGTTGATGAGAAAGGGAAGTCAAATGTAACAACTAGGCACCCTATCATGAAATCATGTGATAGAGAATGGTGGGAGACCTATGAGCAAGGTAACCAGGTTGTTTCGTTAGATGAAACAGGGCAGGTTGGTCCTCGTGTTGCATGCCGCTGCCAGGTCAGCTTTAACTAGACCCCCCCAAATTTTGTATATTAATATTTGCTTACTAATGATGTTTTCTTAAAATAAAAAGTTTGGTTAAAATGGTTCATAGATTATAAGGAGTGTGAGTCTATGGTCAGCTGGAACAAGTCAAGTTGAAGATAGCATTCACAACGCTTATTGTTCCCTTATTGAGAAAGCAGAACACTTGGTTTACATCGAGGTATTTGTTACATCTTTTTAATATTTGATTTTTGTAGGCGCGCTATTGACTTTTCTTTTTCGTACCCAGAACCAATTTTTCATCTCGGGTCTCTCTGGAGATGAGATCATACGAAATCGCGTGTTGGAATCTTTATACAAGCGTATAATGCTGGCGTATAATGAAAATCAATGTTTTAGGGTCATCATTGTTATACCATTATTACCTGGATTCCAAGGTGGACTAAATGATGGTGGTGCAGCATCTGTAAGAGCTATTATGCATTGGCAATATAGAACAATATCAAGAGGGCCCAATTCTATATTGCATAATCTTTCGGATCGCATTGGGCCCAAGGTTCATGACTACATATCTTTTTATGGTCTTCGGGCTCATGGTAGAATTTCTGATGATGGGCATGTGGCGTCCAGCCCGGTATCTAATTAAACCCTTTATATCTTTTAATATTTAATCATTTTTAGATATATTTATAGGTGATATGCTACTGCAGGTATATGTGCATAGCAAGATTATGATTATAGATGATAACATTGCCCTTGTTGGATCAGCTAATATTAATGACAGGAGTTTACTTGGATTACGTGATTCGGAGGTAATAAGTAATAACTGCATTCTTTTTACCACTGTCATTTTGTTTGATTTTAATTTGGTTGTAATGTTATTTATGCAGATTGGAGTACTTATTGAAGATAAAGAAGTTGTTGAGTCTTATATGGGAGGCAACCCATATAAGGCTGGAAAATTTGCGTTAAGTCTTCGGCTTTCACTATGGTCCGAACACCTCGGTCTTCATTGTAGTGAGGTGGTTCATATTTTTGTATGATATTAATTCTTATTCTAGTAGACCAATCTTATGATTATGTTTTGTGTTTCTAGATTAATAAAATAGTTGACCCTGTGATTGATTCTACCTACAAAGACATATGGATGGCAACTGCACAGGTAAAAATTGAACATTCTTTAGTTTGCAAAGGTAAAAATTAAATATTCTTTAGATTTTAAGAGTTTAGGATAAAACTGTAGTTTTGGTTAAAGTAAATAAATAAAAATAGCTTAAAAATAGGTCAAATGGGCCTAACGGGTTGAAGTCGTACAAAAGCGTATTCTTTTATTGCTTATAACCTCTTAAATCATCGTATTTAAACATTTGGTGGTTGAGATTGCGTTTTTGAAACTGATTTTTAGATTATTGCGTTTTAAAAACGCAGATAATCAGTTTTTTAGTGTTTGGGATTGCGTTTTGAAAACGCAGATAATTAGTTTTTTAGGCTACCAAAACGCAATAATCTATAAGCAGCTCCACCCCTGCTTTTCCAAAACGCATAATCTGTTTTGAATAATCAATCCCAAACACCCCCTATATCTGAAGATTTAGAAAATGTCTGGACACATTAGCCTGGCCAGACTGGTTTCGACTAGTACCAATAAATCACCCATTTTGACCCGTTCCAAAATCCACAGATTCTTAACCATTTCATGCTTACACTTTGCAATACTTTGCTATTGACAGACAAATACCATGATCTACCAAGATGTCTTTTCTTGCATCCCTAATGATTTTATACAGTCAAGGTACAATATTTTGTCTACCCCCTTTCATTTTTCTTTTTATTAGTTTTATCCTGGTTTTTAAATTATTTTCATATACTTTTAAAAAATAACTCATAGAGCATCTTTGAGGCAATGCATGAGTGAATTAAAAGGAAAACTAGGACATACAACTATTGACCTAGGAATATCTCCAAAGAAGCTGGAATCATATCAAACAGGAAATATCAAGAGTACTGATCCAATGGCTAGATTAGAGGGTGTAAGGGGGCATCTTGTTTCTTTCCCTTTCGATTTTATGTGCAAAGAAGATCTAAGGCCCGTTTTCAAAGAAAGCGAGTACTACGCATCACCTCAAGTTTTCCATTAAATGAGTTGTTGCTATTTTGTTTGTTTTTTGTTTCGGGCTAGAGAAGATAGAACATAAGAGACATACATAATGTTCATATCGGGCATCGTTATACCTGTATAGATCCTATTTCTATACTCCAATTATTTTATAAAAATTGTTTGTAACTGATTCTATATTAATTCTATTGCGGATTTCATTTGTTTTCTTTCTTAGAATCGCATAAGCACTTGTATAACAATGTAAAGAAATAATTATAAGTATCAAATAGGGGAGAAATCGCAATCAGTGATTGTCTCCGTATATTTAGAATTGAGTTCGACGCCAATTGTTTAACGTACCACTTGTGACAAACAAACTTCTTTCTAGATATTACAACTAACCGCCTCTGGTGTGTCGTAAAAATGACCAATCTGCTCCTTTATCCTTGCATTCTATATATTATCAACTTATCAAGATTAAAGAATTTTCAGGTATAATTGGTAGTGAACGAGATGATTCGTGCTCACTTATGAGTCATTTTTCAGGTTTAGGCTTAGTTCATTTACCTTTTAGGCCGAGGTGTGGATTAAAGGCATCTGGGGCTTTGAAGCGCCATGTAGACGCCAGGTCTGTGATTATGGGGGCAACAATGACGTTCCCCTTTAACATCCATGTGGTGGTTTAGCGCCCCCTTATAAACATCTGATTGGTTACTTCAAGGTGGTCCCCACTCTCTTCCGCACGTTCAAATGTTCAACGCCTGCTAATCCCTTGGCGCTGCCATGGATAATGCCCCGTCATGGGGAGGGGGGAGCGATGTTAGGGGTGCCACCTCGCTGAGGTGACTGAGGGCATTACCCCACACCCCTAGCCAGTAAATTACCGGATTACAGTGGCGAAGCTTGATTCTCGAATCGGTGGGGCCGGACTCAATTTTTTTCGATCGGTAGTAGCCGGAAGATCAAATCGGTGGGGCCGGACTTAACCCATACTCAATTTACCTACGAAAATCACAAAATTCCACCACTGCGCCAAAAATCGGTGGGGGCCGTGGCCCCCTCGGGCCCTAAAGAAACTTCGCCACTGCCGGATTATACACTTAGTGTTAACTATATAACTTACTAACGTATACCCAAATTTCCATGACTGAATAATGTATACACAAAATATGAAGCTGGAAACTTATAGACTAATATATGCACATAGAATAAAAGTTATTATCTTTATTTAAATAATAGATTTGTCTAATTAAGCCTGCAAACATTGTTGAGTTGAAGCTTAGGCTCAAACTCGTTCTTATACTGAAAGAACCGTAATTTAAACTCTTATATATCAAGCAACCTCAAGCTGCTTGTTTTAAATTCGGTTTGTTTATACTTTGAAGTAGAGTAGTTTATGCCAGGATTGATATATATACAACTCGTTGTTGATGTGGAGTAGGTAATCATTTCTTTAAAAAGTAATTTCGAATGTTGATGTGAAGATCTAGACATGCATTTAGCCTTAAACAATTCTTAATAAAAATATTATAAAAGTATGAAACAAGATAATATATTGAAAATGGTAAAAATGTAACTTATACTGTTTACTATATTTTGTGTAAAATGTAGGACTAAAAACTTGCGGTTATTTTGATGATACAATTTATATCATAAAACCAGATTTTGGTACCAGTTCATTAGTGTTCTGTTTCGATCAAAGCTAGATATCAAACCGGTATTAAAGCAGTACCATATGGTACAAACCGGTACCCACCTTTGATATGAACAATGTCAACTATTCTAAATTGAGCAAATAAACATTGTTAGCTTAAAATTTAATCTCTTGATTAATAAAGAACTCTTGATGCTGGTCCCTAAAATAGTGATACGAGGTCAAATTCTCCGAATGGACTATTTTTTTAAATACAATTTAAATACGTATATATAACTATATAAGCGTGGGTGTCTGAAGCAGAATCAAGATCCACATTCTTAGTTGAAAATTCCAAGACATGAAAATATTAAACTAAATAAAACTCGTATTATAAGAAAAGATTCGTATCGTTATTAATCATATTATTACACATTAATTCACTTGTTTTTGTATCTGATATTTTTTTAAACACTTCTTTAATGCACTTGTCCTAATTCATTCTTTGTCAGCTTCTGCGAAATCAAAAGGCTTCTAAATTTTATATTTTTTAAATATCGATCTGTTTCTTAATTTTACAGATTTTGTTATGAATTTCGTTTATGACAACATATTTATAGCCAAACCGTGGTAATAACATATGTTTGTACCCAATTGCAACAAATTTTCTACGTATATGTTTTGTGCTAAATACATGTATTTGTAGTAGGGGTACAATGTGTAATGATGCATGTTTACACACATATAATGATAAGTTTAAATATGATCCACTCAATATTTACAAATCATTTTATTCTCTAGTGAATATATGAATTCACTTTTGAATACACCATTACCATGAATAAGGTTGCATGGTGTGTGTTTGGTGTGGAGTCGGGACAGGTTGCAACGAAGGTGTATGGGCTAAGGTGTTGAACGATGGTGGTGCAGGCAGTAGCGGATCTAGAAGAAAAATTCAAAGGTATCCCAAAAAAAGGGCCAAGGGGAATCCTAAAATTTGCTCATAGGCATCAAATGCATAAAACGGAGAAGAAAAAGAAATTTGCATTTAGCCGACAAAGTTGAGGGGTACGGCACTTCATAGTAGGGATGAGCTCGGGACGGTATCGGTACCGAACCGATACCGATCCCGACAATACCGATACCGAAAATTCCAAAAAACCAATACCGATACCGATACCGATTATACCGGTACGGTATCGGTATCGGTACGGTACCGGTGTGGTATCGGTATTTTACCTTAAAATACCGAACCGATACCGATCCCGTACCGATACCGATAATACCGAAACCGAAAACCTCTAAATGTGGGTACCGATACCGATACCGAACACCCTCGGTTCAGTATCAGTTCGGTACGGGATCGGTATTTTTTCGGTTCGGGATCGGTATTCGGGACCGGATGCTCATCCCTACTTCATAGATCCACATGTGGGTGGGGGTTTTCTATTAGGGTGGTGGTGATGCTGAGGGGAGAAGCGAAACAAAGAAGGGAATATGTGTGGCGGTATGAGGCAGCAGGATGAAAGGGTGATGTGGCTTTGGTATCTTGCGAAACTATGTTTCACCAATACAAGAGGGGATGCGGGAGAGTAACGTGGCTTCGGTACCCAACTTTCCTTTGGCATGACACCCACAAAGCCTAAGGGAAGACTTGGAGTAGTGAACAAGAACAGAACAACTTCAAACCAAAGCTTCCTTTAGACAACAATTTTATTTGATTCTTAGTCAATTGAGTGCATTAAACCTAAAATCGTTTGAGCCAAGACTTTGGTACTTTAGTTAATTAGTCCATGCATGGTTTGCTCTATACAAATTAAAGAGAACAGATTTTAAGTAACGTCCATTTCTACTATGGTCTATGCACATGTAGGTTTTAAAGATATTGGTAATTCTAGCGATTACTTAGGAGGCGATACAAAATAAAACAGCATACCCTAACAAAAGGTCTAATCATACAATTATCATAAAAGCAAACGACCTCACCATCAAACTCAACTCAAAATGGTAAGCTTTTTGAGGATGAAAATGAAGCAACCGACGACTTCAAATGCTCTAATGACACAAAGTCATGTTTCAAATTTGCCCTTTTCACTATCTTCCTCATGTTATTGCGCAAACTCTGTTCTACCAATTGCTTTACCGCATTGGTATTTGAAAAACCACTTGATGAGTCCGGTGATTCAACATTATCACCGGACCCATAAAGGGGCTCTGATATAGTCGTTACTGCACCTCCTCCAGTGTTTTTCAAAACTTGTTTCCCTTTGCCAGTTCTCAAGATTTCTAGAATCCTAGATGATCGTTTTTGTGCTAAAGTACTACCCAACAGAGTTAATTCTAGTAGCGAAGACTTGATCCCTGCCTCGATCATAGCTTGTTGATCTTCACTCGACTTGTAAGCCATCACCATTAGAATGTATGCCACCTTTTCTTGGCAATTAGGCATATCCATCCAACTTAAAACATCCACTAAAATTGTAAACACATCATGAACACCACTAATAGCGCGTCGACCCTCAGGGGTCGACACAATATTAGTCATAATCGAAAGAACTCTATCACTTATCTCAGCATCTCCCCCAATCGTGCTCAAAAGCAATTGTACAAAGCCGTCAATATCAATCATCAACAAAACATTTTTCAGCAAGATGGATAGATTGTAGAGTGCCCTTAAACAATCTTGAATCACTTGAGAATCCTTGTTGTCGGTTTCGGCCTTGATCAATCCTCTTAATGTTTTGATCAAGAATGAGACAGCCCTTGATGACCCTATAACCCCTTTGTTCGAATCAAGTGCGCTTAATCCGAGAAAATTTGCAACAATTGCAGCCCTCAAATCAGGTTCACAATTTATTGTAGGTGTAATTAGGTTAACCATCTTGTGTACACCTCCTGCTTCAACAATAGCTGATTTGTTCCTGAAATTTTATTATAAAACACAAACATAAACTCAAAACAACATCAAAAGTTCAAAACCTTAATTGAATCAAATATTAACTAATTCCATGGGCGGATCTATAATCTATCAACTACTAAGCACTCAGGTGTTACCCGGGATACCCTTCAACTTTCTTGCCAAAGTGCAAAATACCCCTGAATGTACCGTAAAAATTTTTTATCCCATTTATGAATGCATGGTAAAAAAAATAGTTATTACACCTTTAAATTTTTATTCTAGATCCGCCACAACTAACCGACTAAAATTCTAAACAAAAACTTACAAATCATTTCCTATTCCAAGATTAAGCAGAGCATATAAAGCAGATATTTGGATATTAACATCTTCGTAATCAAGCATTGCAACGAGAGGTGGAATAGCTCCGATCAATCCAAAATTAGTTCGTGTTTCTGGGTCTGTTTTTGTTAACTCTCTAACTTCTTTTGCTCCTTGTAACACGTCGTCGTTTACTCCACTCTGCAACCGTTTCAGCGTCTCTTTCATCATAACATTCTTTTCCTCCGATAAAGATTCCGGCAGCTTCATATTAATGGTATTGGGTTTGGTGGTTTTCCGGTGACGAGACATTCCGCCGCCGCAACGCATGGTGGCGATGATGCTACGGCGGCAGGATGACCAGAGGCTGGAATTGTGATCGGTGGTGGTGGTGGTCGGTGGGTGGTGATGGTTTGGCATTTTGTGGGTTAAGTTGTGGAAATTAGAGCTGCTGCTGGTGCATTGTTGTGATGAAGAGCAGTGAATAATATGAGGTGACAAGGTCACATGGTGTGCTACGTTGGATTCAGAGCTTGTATATATGAGCTCACAAGTAAAGTGTAAAAAGGAGAGGTTTATTGCATAAGAAGACAGAGAGTCTAGATTGATGCTGTAAGAGAGAGAGAGAGAGAGAGAGAGAGACTACAGGATGATTTTATAAAGATGTTTTGGGTTTTTACTTTTTTATAAGGTGCATGTTATTATATAATCATTTGTTACAAAACGGGTCGTATGGGTCATATGGGTCATACAGGTCATATAATAGGGGAAGTTCCTACGTGCGGTACAAAACATTTAATAGTTACACTAGATTGTACCACGTGATCATCCTGGGGTTGAGAAATCTAATATGACATACCAACTTTACATATGAAAAGGTTAGACCCTTTGCGTCTAAGTAACTTTAGACGCGAGAGATCTTAAAAATTAAAGCGGAAGACGTTACACGTGTAATTATCTGATTGTTAGACGCAAAGGAGTGGTTGGTTCCTAATGTTTAGACGCATCAGGTGTTTATTTTAGCAAATTTGGTTGGTCAACTGTCTATTTTGGTGATTATCCCTATATGATATTACCATGTTGGTTAATAAAGTTATAAAATTTTATTAACATTGACAGAGAAAAAATTTGCCTCCTTCCTTCTGTCAACTAAACAAGAAACAAAAGTGGAAGAAGAAAACAAACACAATCCTATCCATGTATTTGGTAAACCCCTACAATTTCATGGCTAACAACTCTTCGTTTCTATAAAAGGATGCTAACTACCACATACTAGTATACTACAAGTCCATAACTCACAACACAAGGCATATAATATAAACTTCCATTTTAAAATATGCTTCCCATCATTTCGAACTGTTTGTCACTTCACAAGTCATGGAATCCAGGTATACTTTTTGGGTCTATGATCTGAAGAGTTAATTCAGTCATTGGCATTGAATCAAAGCTAGTGGCGAACCTTGAACAAAACTTTTGAATGGGGCCTAAAGTCACGGAACCCTTAAATTAGAGGGGGCCGCACTCAATATATATAAAATTTACAGGCGAAATACTAATAAATTTACGCTACCAGACAAAAAAACAGAGGGCAAGGTACCATCACCTAATTTGTAAAGGATATATGTTTTTACGTAACCGGGTAAGGTATCATCACTAAATCTTTTTCCAGTCTCTTACCCGCAAAAACTTTTAGAACTAATCGCATACCCATTCATATACCCTAGCACCCGTCTCATTGTTTTGAGTTTCGTACCTATGCATTCATAAAAAAACTATATTGAATAAGTTCACTTTTGAGATAACAAACTTAATTAATAGATTCATGTCTAAAATATGAATTTTGAAATGACTTTTAGATCATGACATTAGCTATATATTTTTTTTGAACGGCTTTGGATTTAAACCCTTCACCACTTGAAAAGGCAAAACCTTATCGAACAACTTGATACCACTAAACCAAAGGCCTTTGGTAAATTAGCTATATATATATATATATTATATATATAGAGTATGAAACTATTTCAAGAAAACCCAACCAAATCTGCTACCTCCATACCTCACTCATTTAACACAATCATAGGGTCCACAACATTACCTACTTGCAAGCACAAAAACACAACCCCCACTCTGTCTCATGTTAGAGAAATGTTTAAAAAAAAATCTCCAAATTAATTTAATTCAAGAAGCATTTTTTCTAAAAGAAATTTAACAAGTACCGACTCCACATAAGCAGTCATTGTCGAAAGTTCAGTCAAAAACAGATATAAAAATCAATTCCTAATTACTAGTATGAATAAGTAGGGTGTTGAATTCATATGAAATCATAGGAAAGTGTTAAAATTTTTAAATAGAATAAACAAGTAGCAGCAATTATGTACTTTATCAGCAACAGGAAACATCTCACACTCATTGTGCATGGAAAAAAGGCAGCATAAAGTTCCATAAGAAAAACAATGTGGAACATTTTATCAAAGGTGCACCTCAACATAACTATTAATACTAAAACCATCTATTAACAACTCACATGCCCTTTTATTCAGTTATTTGCAACCATATCCTCTTGCCTCTCCAATTTCCTGATTTGAACACCATCCTTAACTGCTGCTGATGTGTCAACAATGATGGTATCATCTTCGTTAAAATCTCCTCGCAGTATCCCCATCGAGATCTCATTCTCAACCAGCTGCTGTATCACTCTTTTCACTGGTCGTGCTCCAAAGTTCGGGTCAAACCCTAGTTTGCCAAGGACATCGATAGCTTCTTTGGTGTAACGAAGATCGATTTTCTTCTGTTTAAGTCTATCTTTCACGCGATTCAACTGCAGTATAAAAATAACCATGTTAAGTAATATTCACATTGTCTTCTAGATGATCAAACTATTAATGTGTAAATGGAGGAACCATACCTGTATTTCAACGATATTTCTGATTTGTGTGGAATCAAGTGGTTGGAACACGATATACTCGTCTATCCGATTCATGAACTCGGGTCTAAAAGTCTGTCTGGCTAAATCAACAACCTGTTTCTTCATTAAATTATAAACTGCATCCTTGCTTCCTTGTGTGCTTTGAAGGGTCTCGAGTATATAATGCGACCCGATATTGGATGTCATTATAACAACTGCATTTGTGAAACTAACGGTTCTTCCTTGGGAATCCGTTATACGTCCATCATCTAACAGTTGTAGCAGAATGTTGAAAACATCATGGTGTGCTTTCTCAATTTCATCAAAAAGAACTACCGAGTATGGCCTTCGTCGAACTGTTTCGGTAAGTTGACCGCCTTCTTCATAGCCCACATAGCCAGGTGGCGCACCCACTAATCGTGAGACCGCGTGTTTTTCCATGTATTCACTCATATCGATTCTCACGAGAGCATTTTCTGTGTTGAAAAGATAACTTGCTAAAGATTTTGCAAGTTCAGTTTTACCAACACCAGTAGGACCCATAAACATAAAGCTTGCTATTGGTTTGTTTGGATCAGAGAGACCGGCTCTTGATCTTCGTATTGCATCTGCCACAGACTTGACCGCCATATCTTGACCAATAACTCGTTTATGTAGGACGTTTTCTAGTGACACGAGTTTATCTCTCTCTGATTGTTGAAGATTTGATAGAGGTATTCCCGTCCATTTGCTCACAATTTCAGCAATGTCGATATCGGTAACTTCCTCACGAAGCAAAGATTTTCCTGAATGTTGGTAATCGGAAAGATTTTTCTCAGCTTCTTCCAGCTGGCGTTGAAGAGTCATTAACGTTCCATATTTGAGCTCTGCAGCACGGTTAAGATCATAATCACGTTCAGCAGCTTCCATTTCTTGGTTTACCCTGTCAATCTTTTTAAAGAAAATTACAATAAATTAAAAGATCAAATACAATAATACAAAAACCGAGAGAACTGAAGATAACTGTTGATTACCTCCTCCTTAATTGACCGTATGCGTGTTATCAGTGACTTTTCACGCTCCCACTGTTCATTTAACTCTTTTTGTTTCTCTTTCAAAGATTGCAAATCACTGTCAAGTTTAGTCAACCTTTCCTTTGACGCTTTATCAGTATCATTTTTAAGAGATAACCTCTCCATCTCGAGTTTCAACACAGCTCGATCTATCTCATCTAATTCGGTGGGCTTAGAAGTAATCTCCATCTTTAGTTTGGCAGCAGATTCGTCCACTAGATCAATTGCTGCGATTATGAACTAATATCATCAATACAAAACAACAACATTTTAAAGTTAAAATGAGATATTTAGATGATTTAGTACTGTTCTATGTTCTAACCTTTGTCAGGTAAGAACCGTTCTGTTATGTATCGATCTGCAAGAACAGCAGCGGAAACCAGAGCACCATCGGATATTTTGACCCCGTGATGCAGTTCATACCGTTCACGCAATCCACGAAGAATAGAAATTGTGTCTTCAACAGACGGTTGATCACAAAATACTTGTTGAAATCTACGTTCGAGAGCTGGGTCCTTTTCAATGTATTTTCGATATTCGTTCAGTGTTGTTGCTCCAATACATCGAAGCTCGCCTCGACCCAACATCGGCTTTAGTAAATTTCCAGCATCCATTGCTCCACCAGTAGCTCCTGTAACACAAGTAACCATCACATTATCTCAAACCTTATAGGAAAAAATAAAAATAATAAACAATAAGTAAAATTGCTCACCAGCACCAACTACAGTGTGAATTTCATCGATGAATAAAACTATTTGCCCATTAGAAGCGGTGACCTCCTTCAAAACTGCTTTAAGCCGTTCCTCAAAATCTCCTCTGTATTTAGCACCAGCAAGCAAAGAACCCATATCCAAAGAGATCAACTGCTCAAATTATCAAAACAAATTTGTGATTTTGACAATAAACGCTAACTTAGTGACCAAATTATATATTAGAACTCGGAAAGTTGTCTAACCTTACGATTCTTGAGAGGCTCGGGAACATCTCCACGAACAATTCTTTGGGCTAATCTGCATGATATATAAATTTCCATAATTTATATGGAAAATGTGTACCAAAACAGAGCACATGTACATGCACAATAATAACTTACCCTTCAGCAATTGCAGTTTTACCAACACCAGGCTCACCAATAATAACAGGGTTATTTTTTGTTCTTCTAGATAATATCTGAATACACCGTCTTATTTCATCATCTCGGCCTATTACCGGATCAAGTTTACCCTTTCTAGCTAGTTCAGTCAAGTCACTACCATATTTGTCAAGTGCCTCGTATTTCCCTTCAGGGTCTGTTCAATAACAGAGATATTATGATCACAAATTCGGTTAAAGAAGAAAGTATTATTACTCTTTGAAGCAAAAAAATATATATATATATATATAATGTATATACTTTGATCAGTTACTTTCTGATTTCCACGAACAGCCTCAATGGCATCCTTTAATAATTTCTCACTTAGGTTCAAACTTGTAAACAACTGCTTTCCAAATCTTGTATCTGAAGGAAATGCTAATACAAGATGTTCAACAGAAATGAAGTCATCTCCCATTTGTTTCTTAAACTTTCTTGCATTTTCTAGTAAAGAACCTAGACTTGACCCTAACCGAGGATTACTGGGGTCACTGACCTGCAAAAAGAGTCACAGATTGTCATGGGCAGTGCTTAAAAACCTCACACTGACAGCATAGTGACAATAATACCTTTGGCTGTTGAGCTATAAAGTTATCTGTAGCTTGTAAAACTGATGTGTTGTCCAACCCAGCCTTTGTTAGTATCCGTCTTGCTAACCCATCCTTTTGCTCCAAAAGGGCTTTCATTAAATGCTCAGATTCGATAATTTGTTGTTTGTTGCGCTGTGCTGCATCTGTGGCACCTACAATTCCCTCCCATGCCATCTCGGTGTAACCTTGTGGATTATACTAATGTTGATTTTAACAATAAAAACATCAGACAGTGTCAGAGGAATACATCATACATATACATGAAATCGAATGGTATTAAAAAGAGTTTTAAGAAGATAACATATTCACATTCCTCATAATGGCTATACTATTTGTGATACTGCAAATGTTCTTCTAGAGATATCCTATCAACCTACAACAGTTTTGGTATTGAATCAACCAATAATCTTGTACTTGTAACTTGTACAATAACATTTTTTATTTAGTCAGATAAACAGATATCATCCTCCAGTGTCATGCTAATCAGCCTTTTACTTCAAGTAACATTATAACACTAACCAATAACTAATAATTTTTAGGACTTCCAAGAAAGCCCAGTCACACAGGTATACCCTTAGGCAAAAGGCCTCTCACGCAACGCTCACGACCCTGCCCGTCACCAAACCCAACGCCCGAAGACCCACTGCCGGTAGTAAAACTCATGATATTTGTATGGAACAAGACTCCAACCGGCAACCTTGGAGAATGTCATCCGGATACCGCTAGAGCACTAACAGATAACTAAGTAATCTTCAATTATTAATTAATTAATTAATTAATTAATTAGTTAGTTACTAACATAAAGAGCCCTTAGAATACAACTATCGACAGTTTTAGTCCCTATAGTACATAACAGATTAAGTAAACAGTTTATAACAATTAAAGTCTGTTTTATGAATTATGATAAATGCAAATTCCATTTCCAACAGAATACATCACCAAACTTATAAACTGCAACTCCAGAACACGTTAATTCAGTCAAACAGCTACAACTAAAAGTTAATGAAATTACCAGAGAAGCATCAGAAGCAGTAGCAGTGGAATAACAACGACGAGGAGTGGTGAACAAACTCCTGTTGCTGTGTGGAACAAAACCTCCATGAAAAAGAAATGATATAATATTATTGTTGGCGCCAATCCCAGGCCTAGTGATGAAACTGGTGGAGGAATTGAGGATATCAGTAGCGCGAGCTGTTGTGGAGAACAGAGATCGAGATAAAGAGCGAGAGGTGGAAGGAGAACCATCAATGGCGGCCAAAAGAGCGGATTTAGTGAGCCTCACGGTTGTCCTTCGAAGCATGACGGCAGCAGCCATGTATGTGATATTATTATTATTAGGTGAAATTGTTTGTTCTTAATTGGATTGGTGAAGATGAAATTGGAATTGGAATTGAAAGGATTTGTGAGATATGAGAAGAGAGGGATTTGGAAACTGGAAACTTGGAGAAGACGAAACAAGTTCTAGAACCACCTGTTCAGAATTCTCTCGCTTCTTCTCGGAGGGTTGCACGTGAACCGTGCGTGCTTTTTTTTTTTGTTGTTTTTTTTACGATTAGATGATCCAATTAAACTATTGGCCTTTGATCACCTAAGTCTCAAGTATAAATCACCTTATTGAATAAACCTTTCAGTTCTTCCAAAACTAATTGGTCGGGAGATCATTAGCAATTTATGGCTAACTCGTTTCAAATTTGAGAGACGCATATCTTTGAGGGTCTTTGGTTTAAACCTAGTTTAGAATAATTGACGTGAAGTATAGGACTCAGGAGTAACAATTGTCAGTAGAGATGCTCAAGGCGAAATTGAAGAAAGTTGAGAAGTATGATAAAACATGTACTGATAATCAACATGCTTTCGTTCCTTTTGCCTTCGTTACTTTTAGCTGGACAAGCTATTAGGTTCCTATTACATAGCAATTTCTTGATTCCTAGGAACCAAGGTTTTATTTTTGGTAAGACAAAGTTTGCTATTCAAAGGGGGTTACGGCACAAATTGTTGTCATTTTGCCTGCATACTGCTATAAATTTTTCTATTTTATTGTGGAATGAAAGTGGTGAAGTTAAAAGGAAAAAAACGTTGTCAGTTAAATAAAACTAACTACGTTTCTATTAGTAAAACCATTGCAGAACCCATAAAATAATGGGCCTTAGACTATCTACATTGGTGAACAATCACAACCCAGTCTTTTATTAAAAAAATAATAACTCTCTCTTTCACCTACACAACCCAACCATACTCTAAATTTAACACCCATTCACAACCCAACCCAACCTAAAAATAATTTTTCTGAACGTGCTCGGTTTTTAATAAAATTTATATCAACATGTTCACAAAAAAAAGTTAAGAAATACAGTGTATTTAGTTTTTTTCTTTAACTTAAATATTATAAGTTATGTGAGTAATTAATCTAATGGGGGTTTAGTTTTGGTTGCAACCATGGTTGCTCCACCAGCCTGGTTGTGAAAATTAATTTATTTATTTATTTTTTTTTTTTTTTTTCATAAACCGGTTTTTCATTAAAACAAAATACGAAAGTTACATCATAATAGCAGGTAGACGAGCAACAAACTTTTGGTGACCAATGGGGATAGCCTTATTTTATAATAGCAGGTAGACGAGCAACCGGTTTTTCATTAATTTATTTTATAATTTTTTAATGATTTGTTCTTTTGTCTTTATATGCTTTATTGGTGACCAACCAAACTTTTGGTGACCAATGGGGATAGCCTTATTTTTTTTACCTCCTCCCTGACTTTTTTAATATGTAAAATTGCCATGGTTGTGGACCCAATAAGGTCCAACAAATTAAAGTAGGAATCCCGAAGCACCGTAAGTTGGGCCCATCTGATCATTCAAGCCCGTTAAGAAGAACAAGTAGTTCTACTGTTTGCTGCGCTTCAGGCCCAAAACCGATGGATTGGGTGGTAAGAATAAATCTGATGGATCTGCTCAGGCCCAATGACATTTTACAACATCCGAGAGCACCACATGACCACGCTCACTGGTGTTAAAAGATACCAATTTGGGTTTGTTTGGCAAAACTAACTAAAGGCTAGTGGCTGGAAGCTGTAGCTTGTTAAATATATTTTGGTGTTTGGCAGAGTAGCTGGAATTTTAATAAAATGTATAAAATGATTAAAAATGGGCATTAACTAAAAGCTTGTATGCATGTTTTTTTTATGATAGAATGGGTATTTGTATCATTTACTCATTAAAAGTTTGTAGCTAGTAGAAGCTTTTTCTTAAACGCTAGTACTAGTAGCTTTTCAATATAGAGCTTTTTCTCCTAAGCTAAAACCTTGAAGCTCCTTCTACCAAACAATATTTTTTATTGAGTAGGAGATTTTTCTTAAAAACTTAAAGATCATAAAAGCTCCTTACCAAACATACCATTTGTCACAAGTGATGGTTTACAAACCGTTTATAATCTAGACCTAGTTAAAGATGAGGTACAACGGTCAATGGTGAACTGAGGGTTGTTTGTGAGATAAGAGTGAACACGTTGGCTGGTCCGTTGTTCAAAAATGTCAAAACACATGATATCAAAGAAATTTTATTAAAGATCCCAACCCTGGATAATGTTTACACCCTGAATCAATACAATACAAAAGAAACCCTAAAATACAAAGATCATCTAAACAACTCAACGACTATCTACACACAATATCTAGTTTGTGACTCAAAGGAAAACATACAGATTCGAGATGAATCTGATGAACAATCTCACAAACCCTAGATTAGACAGACGACTTGAGAGAGATAAGAACTGATCTAAACAAATACTCAGCTAAACTCGTAAACCATTACGAGTTGTTGTTTATATAGACTTGATATCTGGTTCGGGAGAAAACACACCCGAACCAGTCTTGACCACTCGATCAGATTACGAAAACACACTTCTGATAGATCTTGACCCTTGATTATTGTTATCCGGATTGCCACATCAGCTTCGTTAACGAACCACTGAGATGGGCTAAAACTTTGACTTGGGCTTCTTCTCACTTGGGCTCCTAACTTGGACTTCTACCAGATCATTCCTTAGCTAGCCCGATATATTATCCAAGCTCCAATGTGCAAAGCCCAACCTGCAATAAATCTCATACAAAATATTCAAACACTTGACATTTTATAAAAACAACTTATCATTTATTAGTTTGATTATAACCTGATTTAGTTATAATAAATATTAAGATCACAAAGTACTATATATTTTAACACCCCTCCTTGATCTTAATATTCAACCAGGCAAGAAATTATTACTGAAAGCCAAATGGGTCAAACATGCCAAGAGAACCACATATCTCTTCATGTTGCCCTACTCCCAATCCTTTAGTCATAACATCTGCCAACTGTTTTTCAGTACTAATCTTGACAGTCTTAATACTTCCCTTTGAGATCAACTCTCTAAGAAAAAATAAATCAACTTCAAAATGTTTTGTCTTATCAAAGAAAACTGGATTTCCAGCTATGGAAATTGCAGAACTACTATCACAAAACAAATTTACTGGAATCTCAACTTGAACTTGCAGTTCTTTAAGAATGTTTATTAACCATAACACCTCACAGGCAGTAGTACACATAGCTCGATATTCAGCTTCTGCTGAAGACCTAGCCACTGTAGACTGCCTTTTGCTTTTCCAGGATATCAAGTTTTTTCCAAGAAATATACAAAAACCAGTCACACTTTTTCTAGTGTCAACACATTTTGCCCAATCAGAATCTGAGTAGGCAGTAAGATTAAATGAAGAACTTTTCCTGAACCAAACTCCTTTTCCAGGAGCCTTTTTTAAGTACCTTAATAATCTAAGTGCTATCTTAAAATGCCCTTTAGTAGGCTTATGCATATGCTGACTCAAGTAATGAACAGCATATGATATATCAGGCCTAGTATGGGCCAGATATATAAGTTTGCCTACTATCTGTTGATAACTAGTAATATTAGTTATCTCAGTAGCATTTTCTGCACATATGATTGTCAAGGTATAATTTGGTTCAATGGGATTATTAACTGGTTTGCAGCCAAGCATACCATACTCAGCTAATAATTCCATGCAATACTTTCTTTGGGACAAACAAATTGTATCTTCATGAGATACAACTTCTATTCCCAAGAAGTATCTAAGTTCTCCTAAATCTTTAATAAGGAACTTGTCTCTCAAACAAGACTTTACCTTATTTATTTCATTGACACTATTACCAGTTAAGACTATGTCATCAACATATACAAGTAATATGACAGTAATTTCATTTTCAATCTTCACAAACAAAGAATAATCACATTTACTTTGAACAAAACCTAATTCACATAAAACCCCAACAAGCTTTTCATTCCACATTCTGGGAGCTTGTTTTAAACCATTCAAGGATTTATTTAGTTTACAGACTTTAGTCTCTAGATCAGAATAATATCCTTTTGGTAAACTCATATAAACATCTTCATATAAGTCCCCATATAGAAAGGCATTATTAACATCTAACTGAAATAATTTCCAGTTATTCTGAACAGCAACAGACACAACACATTTGACAGTGACAAACTTAACAACTGGTGAAAATGTTTCATCAAAGTCTATGCCTTGTTTTTGACTATACCCTTTAGCCACAAGTCTAGCCTTAAACCTATCTATCTCACCACTAGATTTATATTTTATTTTATAAATCCATTTACACCCAACTAGACTCCTACCCTTAGGTAAGTCTACAAGTGTCCAGGTATTATTTCTGTTTAAAGCTTCAATTTCATCATTCATGGCCTTGATCCAATTTGGATCATTACAAGCCTCACTAAAATTTCTAGGTTCAACACTTTTATTTAGTAAACTAGCAAATACTCTGTTTTCACATGACAAGTTTGCATAATTTACTACCTTCTCAACCCCAAACTTAACCTTACCCTCTACAACAAAATCATCTAGCCTCCTAGGAAGAACAGAACTCCTAGTGCTTCTTCTAATGGTTTGAGTGTTTTGGTCATTGCCCTCAGAACCACTATGACTATTTTCACTAGGTATCACATGCTCAGCCCTACCATCACTACTGACCTCATCATTTACCTGAGAGTTCACTAACTCATTCAGGTTCTGATGATCAGTAGAAGGCTGCTGAGACCCATGTGTCTCTATCTCATCCTTACCTTCACCCCTTCCCTCATCATTGGGCAGATCATGTATGGATGTTTCTGTTTCATACTGATCAAAAAAGTTTAATGAATCTAAACCTTGAAAAATATTATCATCATATTTATCAAAAACTATTTTATCTTTAAATGGAAAAATGGTTTCATAAAATTTTACATCTCTTGAATAAGAAATGTTCCTAGTTTCTAAACTATATATTTTATAACCCTTTTTCTCATTAGAATAACCAATAAAAACACATTTTTCAGCCTTTTGATTCAACTTATCAGATTCATTTAAAATGGTTGCAAAACACAAACATCCAAACAACTTTAAATGACCTAGGAAGGGTTTAAAACCAAAGATAAGCTCATAGGGTGTTCTTCCATTCAGCACAGATGAAGGTGTCCTATTTATAAGATAAGAGGCAGTCAAAACACATTCACTCCAAAATCTAACAGGTAGACCACTTTGGAAAAGTAAAGACCTAGTAACATTTAACAAATGTCTATGTTTTCTCTCAACTATCCCATTCTGCTGTGGGGTGTATGCACATGTAGTTTGATGAATTACACCTAATGACTTACAGTAGTTAATCATTTGGTTATTTACAAATTCTAACCCATTATCACTTCTAAAACACTTAACTGTTTTAGAAAATTGAGTTTTGAGAATGTTAACAAAATCTTGAACATGACAGAAAACTTCACTTTTATTTTTCATTAAACACACCCACACAGCTCTAGAGAAATCATCAACAATTGTGAGAAAATACTTAAACCCCTCCTTACTAGCAACCCTATAAGGCCCCCAAACATCAAGGTGAATTAATTCACCTAAGTTGGTGGTCTTATGGTCACTTAAGGGAAAAGGTTCCCTATGTTGCTTAGCCTTGTGACACACATCACAAGGTAAGTCTTCTTCTTTATTTAGTTTGCAACCTATGACATCCTCAAGTTTGTGCAACACAATGTCTGAAGGATGCCCAAGTCTACCATGCCATAACTCATATTGTTTACTAATAACACCTACCTTATTACACACAAAAGATCCACCACAGAAGTAAAGTCCCTCTAACTGGTTACCAGTCACCAGGACTTTCTTGGTTGATAAGTCCTGAATGTAACAATTGTGTTCATCAAAACCAACATATAAGTGATTATCCTTGACAAACTTATGTACAGATATAAGATTTACACAATAGTCAGGTACCACAAACACATCATACAAAGTAACTTTATCATTTAACTTTAGTGTTCCAATTTTAGTTACTAATGCATTTGTACCATTAGGATGTTTCACTTGTATATTCAAATCAGAGACATCAATGTAATCTGTTAAACTATGTTCACTAGTGACCATATGTTGATTTGCCCCTGAATCTATTATCCAACCAATTCTTAGTTTATTATTCCCAGTATTAAAACAAAATATTGGCTTAGCATACACATTAGCACAGAAGGGAGAATATAAACTACCTGAAACATTATGACTTTGAGGAGGGTCAATTGTCTTATCTGAAATCAAACTTAAAAGTTTAGACAATTGATCACTGGTCAAAGTAGAAATAGGAATATCAGTTTTCTCAGAACACACATTATTAACAACAACCTTTTTTCCCTGATTTCCTCTAGGCTTGGCCCAAGGTGGATACCCAATTAACTCAAAACATTTATCAATTGAGTGTCCAATCTTGTTACAATGTGTACACTTTAAGCTAGGATTATAGTTTTTTGTAATTCTTTTTGAAAAGTCAACAGTTTGATTTGACTTGGACACAAAACCTATAGTTTGACCTTTTTTAGTGACACTGCTAGAATTTCTATGGGATTCCTCCCTAGAAACAATAGCAAATGCTTCTTTAACTGTAGGTAATGTTTCTTTAATCAACAAACTTGTTCTTACACTTTGGTATACACTATCCAAGCCCATCAGAAATTGCATAAGTTTAATCATACTACTAAAGTTATTAAACTCCCTAGCAGCATTACAAGTACAAGCAGGTAATTGTAATATTTGATCTAACTGTTTCCACATAATGTTCAGTTTATGGTAATATTCAGATACAGACAAACCACTTTGGTTAAATGAATTAATTTTCTGATAAAGATCAAACACTACTGACCCATCAACTTTATCATAAGTTTCTTTTAATTCAGACCAAACATCACTAGCCAATTTTGAAAACACATGTCCCATATACAAATCTTCACTAATAGAATTCAAAATCCAGGTTAAGACTATTGAGTTACACCTATCCCATTGTCTAGCAAGAACAGGATCAGTTTCAGATTTTAAACAAGATTTGTCTATAAACCCCCATTTGTTTTTTACTTGTAGTGCAAGTGTTAAGCTATTTGCCCAAACATTATAGTTTTCAGACCCTTTTAATTTGATTGAAGTAACAGTGAGATTACTTGAATCAGAAGCATGCAAATACAATGGATTACTAACATCTAGTTTGCTAATTAGTGTTTCATTAGTACCAGGATCACCATTACCTAACAGATTAGGACCTCCAAGATTTGGTCCTTGTGGTGGATCCTGATCACCCATATTATTTACTTACAATAGGCAATCAAACACAGAGCAAACAAACAATTCACACAAACAATCAAGATACTCACAATTCACAACTTAATCAAACAAATCTATGATCAAATAACAACCACACTTTTATCACCACAACCAAACTCACACAAACGGCGAAGCCTCGCTGGTGATCCAGATAGCCGGTTCCTCAAGGGTACCGACCCAGGTCCTCACGAGGGAGCCTCCTAAACCTAGATAGACCCTAAAGCTAAACAGGAAACTCAGTCCTGGCAAACGACTCCCTAGATAACAAACTCTATAAAACAGAAATAACAAGATATGGAACGATCTCACCAAGCAATGTTCCCAAGTTAGGGTTTCCAATAAACTCGTAGTGTCAACCTTCTAGGGTTGATCACCAGAGAGCAAGAATATTTGCACTCCCACGAACAAGATCCAAGCCAATCAGCTTCACCAGATCACGGTTCCAAACAACACAGCGGAATACCAAATCACCAGATCCACACAGGTCACAGATCTACCAGAGGAATCAAATAATATTGTCAAGAAACCCCAATGAACTAACCTGGCTCTGATACCATGTCAAAACACATGATATCAAAGAAATTTTATTAAAGATCCCAACCCTGGATAATGTTTACACCCTGAATCAATACAATACAAAAGAAACCCTAAAATACAAAGATCATCTAAACAACTCAACGACTATCTACACACAATATCTAGTTTGTGACTCAAAGGAAAACATACAGATTCGAGATGAATCTGATGAACAATCTCACAAACCCTAGATTAGACAGACGACTTGAGAGAGATAAGAACTGATCTAAACAAATACTCAGCTAAACTCGTAAACCATTACGAGTTGTTGTTTATATAGACTTGATATCTGGTTCGGGAGAAAACACACCCGAACCAGTCTTGACCACTCGATCAGATTACGAAAACACACTTCTGATAGATCTTGACCCTTGATTATTGTTATCCGGATTGCCACATCAGCTTCGTTAACGAACCACTGAGATGGGCTAAAACTTTGACTTGGGCTTCTTCTCACTTGGGCTCCTAACTTGGACTTCTACCAGATCATTCCTTAGCTAGCCCGATATATTATCCAAGCTCCAATGTGCAAAGCCCAACCTGCAATAAATCTCATACAAAATATTCAAACACTTGACATTTTATAAAAACAACTTATCATTTATTAGTTTGATTATAACCTGATTTAGTTATAATAAATATTAAGATCACAAAGTACTATATATTTTAACACCCCTCCTTGATCTTAATATTCAACCAGGCAAGAAATTATTACTGAAAGCCAAATGGGTCAAACATGCCAAGAGAACCACATATCTCTTCATGTTGCCCTACTCCCAATCCTTTAGTCATAACATCTGCCAACTGTTTTTCAGTACTAATCTTGACAGTCTTAATACTTCCCTTTGAGATCAACTCTCTAAGAAAAAATAAATCAACTTCAAAATGTTTTGTCTTATCAAAGAAAACTGGATTTCCAGCTATGGAAATTGCAGAACTACTATCACAAAACAAATTTACTGGAATCTCAACTTGAACTTGCAGTTCTTTAAGAATGTTTATTAACCATAACACCTCACAGGCAGTAGTACACATAGCTCGATATTCAGCTTCTGCTGAAGACCTAGCCACTGTAGACTGCCTTTTGCTTTTCCAGGATATCAAGTTTTTTCCAAGAAATATACAAAAACCAGTCACACTTTTTCTAGTGTCAACACATTTTGCCCAATCAGAATCTGAGTAGGCAGTAAGATTAAATGAAGAACTTTTCCTGAACCAAACTCCTTTTCCAGGAGCCTTTTTTAAGTACCTTAATAATCTAAGTGCTATCTTAAAATGCCCTTTAGTAGGCTTATGCATATGCTGACTCAAGTAATGAACAGCATATGATATATCAGGCCTAGTATGGGCCAGATATATAAGTTTGCCTACTATCTGTTGATAACTAGTAATATTAGTTATCTCAGTAGCATTTTCTGCACATATGATTGTCAAGGTATAATTTGGTTCAATGGGATTATTAACTGGTTTGCAGCCAAGCATACCATACTCAGCTAATAATTCCATGCAATACTTTCTTTGGGACAAACAAATTGTATCTTCATGAGATACAACTTCTATTCCCAAGAAGTATCTAAGTTCTCCTAAATCTTTAATAAGGAACTTGTCTCTCAAACAAGACTTTACCTTATTTATTTCATTGACACTATTACCAGTTAAGACTATGTCATCAACATATACAAGTAATATGACAGTAATTTCATTTTCAATCTTCACAAACAAAGAATAATCACATTTACTTTGAACAAAACCTAATTCACATAAAACCCCAACAAGCTTTTCATTCCACATTCTGGGAGCTTGTTTTAAACCATTCAAGGATTTATTTAGTTTACAGACTTTAGTCTCTAGATCAGAATAATATCCTTTTGGTAAACTCATATAAACATCTTCATATAAGTCCCCATATAGAAAGGCATTATTAACATCTAACTGAAATAATTTCCAGTTATTCTGAACAGCAACAGACACAACACATTTGACAGTGACAAACTTAACAACTGGTGAAAATGTTTCATCAAAGTCTATGCCTTGTTTTTGACTATACCCTTTAGCCACAAGTCTAGCCTTAAACCTATCTATCTCACCACTAGATTTATATTTTATTTTATAAATCCATTTACACCCAACTAGACTCCTACCCTTAGGTAAGTCTACAAGTGTCCAGGTATTATTTCTGTTTAAAGCTTCAATTTCATCATTCATGGCCTTGATCCAATTTGGATCATTACAAGCCTCACTAAAATTTCTAGGTTCAACACTTTTATTTAGTAAACTAGCAAATACTCTGTTTTCACATGACAAGTTTGCATAATTTACTACCTTCTCAACCCCAAACTTAACCTTACCCTCTACAACAAAATCATCTAGCCTCCTAGGAAGAACAGAACTCCTAGTGCTTCTTCTAATGGTTTGAGTGTTTTGGTCATTGCCCTCAGAACCACTATGACTATTTTCACTAGGTATCACATGCTCAGCCCTACCATCACTACTGACCTCATCATTTACCTGAGAGTTCACTAACTCATTCAGGTTCTGATGATCAGTAGAAGGCTGCTGAGACCCATGTGTCTCTATCTCATCCTTACCTTCACCCCTTCCCTCATCATTGGGCAGATCATGTATGGATGTTTCTGTTTCATACTGATCAAAAAAGTTTAATGAATCTAAACCTTGAAAAATATTATCATCATATTTATCAAAAACTATTTTATCTTTAAATGGAAAAATGGTTTCATAAAATTTTACATCTCTTGAATAAGAAATGTTCCTAGTTTCTAAACTATATATTTTATAACCCTTTTTCTCATTAGAATAACCAATAAAAACACATTTTATATCTTCTTTTTAATATATATTTTTATTCTTATTCACATAATTAAAATTATTGTTTTCTCATATTATGATACATTAATTTTCATGTTACATCATAACACATATTTTATCACTTCATATTAGATTTATCTATCCCGGAAAGCTTCCGGGATATAATCTAGTTCTAAATATGGTTTACATAGTCAGATTTCTAAAAAAAATCGTTATTAATTGTGATAGTCATAAAATTAAAGTTGTTTAACTAACTTATGGTCTATATATAGGGGTGAGTAAAATTAACCATAACCGACATAACCGAACCATAACCGACATAACCGAACCGATTTTAACCGATAACCAACATAACCAATGGTTATGGTTATGAAATTTCTATAACCGACCGAGCGGTTATGGTTATGGTTATGAAGGTTTGGTTAACCGATATAACCGAACCGAACCGAACTTGTATTGTTAAGTTTATGTAATAGATTTATGTTCTATATTAACTATATAGAGGTTTTTTTTACTATAATAAAAGTATGTTATTAACAACATGATATTGTTGTAGTATTCTTTTTTTTTATGATAAATTAAACTTGTAAGTTGTAACTAAGGGGTTAAATATGTTTTTTTTGTTAATATCTTATTAAAAGGGGTCCCACATTGGTACTTTTAACTAGAAAGTGTAGTCTTGATTAACTTATAAATAATAACCCAAACTAAGTCTATCATTGTAGGTTCTGAGTTTTTAAGACCCATGGGCTTTTAATTTTATAATTTAGCCGAAAGTTAGCTTTGGTTGATTTTTTTGGTTAATAACCGAAATAACCATAACCGAATCATAACCGAATTCATAATCGATTAACCATAACCGAAGTTTGGTTATGGTTACGAAAATCCCATAACCGAAATAGCGGTTATAGTTATGGTTAATGGTAAAAAACCGACCCAAACCGACCCACGCACACCCCTATCTATATATAATAATAATATTATTATTTAGATATTTTTTGGTATTTAATATGATAATTCACATGTTTTAACCTTATAAAAGACGATTTTGTCTCTTAAACTTTAAACAATAAAATAAATGAAATCCTATTGCTCAAATATATTAATAGATAATATAATAGTTGTCGGAAATGAAGCGAAGACCAAATGCAAGTAGTTTTTGTACGATGACAAAAGGTGTTTAGGTAGTTGGTATTATACTATAAAGTATCAAAACGGTGGAGCCACCGATGTGGACTTACATATCCAACAAACCATACCATGTCCGCATTCGTATATAAGTTGTGTAATTTTATGTTTCTTCATACGTATATATTATTGATAGATGTGTAAATTAAAAAGCCAAGACAGTTAGACACAAACAATTGGTTGTACTAATTAAGTTTAGGGTATAAGTCTTTAAGATCTTATGGTAAAACTTAAAGTCTGTGTTGTAACTTTCAAAAATGGTACTTACACTATTCTAGAATTCTAGAGTTATGTTAAGGTGGAAAATCTGCTGTGGAAGTCGGTGATTAAACTCTAGTGCTATCTAATTTCTCATAAGACACGATTTATTAGAGCATTCACGTCTTATCCTCCATCTCACTCGGTTCCCCAAATATGCAGATAAATAGTAATATTTTCTCTATCCTTTACTCACAACCCCTCAAAATCATTTTTATAATATTCACTCACACAAATTTAGTAGATGAAATGTGAATGCTCTTACTTTACTCACGTGGGCGGTATTATGTGGAACTAGTAGGTAGGGATGCTAATTGTCGCCTGTACCATTTCTTTTTTAATTTTAGAGTTATATGAGATGTATTTTGAAATAATCCGTAAAATCATCCTATAAATCTGTATAAAATATTACAATGCTAAGTATGAAATATAGAGATCATACATATTCGAATTATTTAATAAAAAATGGTTACACTTACTAAGTAGGTATGAAGACAGTTTTTTAAGAAACATCCATCTTTTACACACTATAACAAACTTTTACCAATATTTCGAAAGATAAAGTATACGATACAAAGTTTCTTAACGTAAGAAGTGTAAGAAGCAACCAAATTATGTCACCTGTTAACTGTGGTTAAGTTTAATTAACCTAATTTTGGTTGATCAGAGGGGTAAATTCGTCTATATACGTTCCTTCAATCACGTTCTAATTAACGTTTTAATTAATACGATCGATTTCAATAATTAATGAGATTCAATTCATGATGGTGAATATCTAATCAAACCTAAGCTAAATTTGCCTACTCCAAATTAACACCATCGTTTTTATTCCCATGGTTTCCATAGAGTGAAAGCGACATAAGATTTTGTATGTTGGCAAAAAAACAAAGATGTGCCAGTGCGTTAAAACGGATAAGTCAATAAGTCATGATCGTGATAGAAGACATTTTTTTTTGTTTTCGTTAGACCAATCATCCTTATCCCAGATGTATGAGGTGATGACTACAACTTCTAGTCCACCTTTGACTGTCATTTGAGTATGGGTGTAAATGACACATAGCGGCTCGAGAGCTACCCGGGATCGGCTCGGTAAAAAGCTCGAACAAGCCGAGCCGTAACGAGCCCGAGCCCGAGCTCGAGCCTGAAATATGGCTCGTTTAGTTATCGAGCCCGAGCTCGAGCCCTATATACAAAGCTCGATTGGGCTCGCGAGCCTAAACGAGCCCAAACATAATTATAAGTTATTCATATATCTCTTATAATTTATAGCCCACATCTCCAAACCCAAAGTCCTTATTTCATAGGCCCATTTAATAACACTCGCGAGCCGAGCTTTTGCGATCTCGAGCCGAGCTTTGAGCTCATTTGAGATTGTTCTCAAATCACCTCGAGCCGAGCTCGAGCTTTTGATTTTGCTAGCGAGCCGAGCTCGAGCTCAAGATTGTAGGCTCGAACCGAGCCGAGCTCGAGCTTCATAAAACCATAACGAGCCGAGCTCGAGCCCAGTCAGGCTCGGGCTCGGCTCGTTTACACCCCTACATTTGAGTCTTTATTTTCAAATCTTCACTGGACAACTATATATGCCTAGCGCTTCATAGGATCAAATTTGAAAAAAAAAAAAAGCACTGTTTCAAGTAAGGTGAGAATGATTGTGTTATATTGATTTTAGATTTGAAAATTTTAATATTAAATTAGGAGAATGGTGTAAAACAAAAAAACCTACATTTGTTTTGACATTTTTTTCACATGCAATTATCATTTTAAAGCGTTTATACCTTTTATATACGATATGTTTTTTGAAAAAAAAATCCCGTATTAAAGTGTGTGTTTTTTTATCTTTAATATAAGTATCATATTGTTATATAATCGTAAAAATTTTAAAAAAATGTCTTAACTGGGTTTTTTACTTCATTGTGTCTTCTACTCGTCCACTGTGTTCTCAATATGCACATATGTATCATAAAAATGTCCATTGTGTTTTTAGTATTACGTTGTTCATTGTGTTTTATGCAACTGGGTTCTGTGTTACAGGTGTACATTGTGTTTATTCAGTTATTCACTATGTTTTAGTCTACTATTTATTGTGTTCTTAATGTGTTGTCTATTATATTATATTATGTTGTTTATTGTGTTTTATACCCTACTGTTTATTACGTTTTTAGTTTGATACTCATTGTGTTTTATGTCATCTCCATTGTGTCTTACGCAACTAGATTCTCGAATATTTTGAAAATGTATAACAAGGCAGTACTCATATTAAAGATAAAAAGACACCTGATTTTATGTTATTTTTTTTAAATGACGTTTAAAAAGTTACGGACGTGTGGAAAATAGGAGGAAAAATAACATATGATTTGCATATGCATATTTTGTTTTCTTCCCTCGGACAAAACCACTATTCTCACTTGTTTATTCTTTGAATATATGTCACTCTCTCTAGTGGGTTTCTACGTGAAGGGATATGGAGCCTAATCTAGGCGGAGGAGGCGCCCCTATCCCCATAAACAGGAATCCTGGCGCCATGCTCTGGCGTCAGACTTCCTCCACAGCGTTGGCGAGGTAAAGAGCAAGGCAGCGCGCAAGGTGGCTAAGCGATAAGGAACACACAACACCTGATAAGCGCGTAGACCCACGCGTGGTATCTTCCCTTATCACTTTTGGTACGAGGTACAGAAGATAACAAAAGGAAGATTCAGCAGGATCCCTGACAGAGTACGCGCCAATGAGAAGGCGACAGGTGGCAAGGGTGGTCCAACCACCACTGACAGGGACGGCGACATGACTGAGCCCACGCTTCCACCATGCCGTCGTCAACAGTGACAACAGACATCCCCTGCTGATGTCAGACGTTGTATCAGATGGCAGAGGCATGGTCAACGACTGTAGCCAGGGCAAGGCCGCCGTCCGCCAATTAGAGCCTGCCATGTGTCTGCCTCGAGCAACAACCATGCTGCAGAATGACGTCATCCACAGTAATCTGCCTTTCCCGCCATTTTCATAGAGAGCTTGGACTTGGGCTTTGACCAGGCCCAAGTAGGGATAACTTCTCGTGGGCTTCTCTACCAAGCCCACGAGCTCCCCTATAAATAAGAGAAGTCATCTCCTTGCAAAAGGATCCAAAATTATTCATTGTAACATAGCATTAATCTCTTGTAACTCTTTATACTCCATCATTAATAAGATTCCGGCTAGTTACAGTGGACGTAGGTCATACTCCGACCGAACCACTTACATCTCGTGTCTTTACTTACATAGCACTCACACATATTCTCACTCTTTGTTCTCACACGGGTTAAACCTAGAGGTTTGGGTAAAGGATTACTATTGACGTAACATAAGCATAAACCACACAGTGATTAGTGATAATAACCGTGATACTTATTGTTCTTCACTACGCTTCTCTTTTTTAGCTTGAATAACTCCACCCGTAGCACAATGTCTAAATTATTTAAATTTTTTTATTTTTATTTGTTTTCCTTTAAGTATTAGCCCAACTAAGTTTTTCCATTATAATTTTGGCTATTTAATAGGGATACTAAAAGAAATGTTTTAGTAATACCAAGGTTTTCAGAACCGGACCGGACATCGAACCGGTCTCCTTACCGGTCCACTGTTGGACCGGTCCAACCGGTCGGACCGGATGTAAGAACCGGATGGTGTCGTAAAATTAATAGGGTAAAATTTTGAAAAATATAAAAAAAAATCCGGTTCAACCCTTCAAAAACCGGTTCAACCGGCCCGGCTCCCGATCCGACCGCCGGTTCACCGGTCCAACCCCCGTTCAATGCATATCCGGTTCAATACCCCGGCCAGGACCGGTCCGACCCCCGGTTCCCGGTCCAACCGGCCAGTCCGGTCCGATTTTCAAAACAATGGTTAATACTTCGTTTGAAAATAAGTGATTATATTAACAAACATTTTACAGTTATACACCCACATATACACTAGTCACTCATTCACTACACTCTCTATGACTTCCACATAATGCATTTTGGAAGGAAATATGAGTAGAGGTTGACTCAAATTGACTTGGGATGATTGAATTAAGCATGTTTAATTAGAGTTGCACTTCTTCGAAAACATGATCCTGGATGGGAGTTCGTAAAGACGTAAAATTCAGGTTAAGGATTTTTACAGGAGGTTATATCTTTGTGTCTTAACTTCGTCTAGAGTTTGAGTTACCCTACACCTTGGGTGGACCATGGATTTGCTTGTCTTCTGTGTTTCTATTTCTAATTCATTGCACTTAGACGCTTTTCACATTTGCTTTTTTTTTAGCTTGAGTGTCTGTTTAGAAGCAGCCACTTTATACTTATTGATCAATATAAGGTTTGTTTACCTTTCATCGTTTTCACGTACTCTATCAATAGATAGCTTTGTTACTTATAGAATTTACTATGTATGATTGGGTTGTTGTTGTTGTCAGGGGCAGACATAGGAAGAAGTAGGGGTCGCGTCCGTTGCGGCTCAACTTCGCGCGCGTAGTGGAAAATTTGTTTTTTTTTACGAAATTTGGAAAACAGTGCTACTAAAATGAAAAAAATGAAAAACGTTACTGCTGAAAAACATTTCTATATCCGCCACTGGTTGTTGATAAATCTTTATAAGAATAAACATCAATTTTTCAATAAAACACCAATGAAATCAAACTAAAATGAAAAGATTAAAAATTCAGATTCGGGACAATAAAACACCAATCAAAACTAAATAACACCATTTATCATTGTTTAGTTAAAAAACACAAGACATTTTAATTTATTATACAACGTAATAACAAAGATCATACAAATTTTCACATGGTTTCCTCTATTTATAAAACCAGTAAATACCCTTCTTCTCTCCATTAACCTCTTCAGGTTCAATAAAAATACAATCCTTTGTCTCTCTCCAAACAGCCTCTAGAATAGGCGTATCATCGTACTTGTAGTATTCACCCAAAATAGGCTTCACTGCTTCCCTAGCTTCAAAGGTATGGTAATGTGGAATTGTGGGGAATAGATGGTGAAGGGTGTGGGTTCGAGTCACGTCATGGAAAGCATGGTTCAAGAACCCAAAGTTTCTGTCCACAGTGGCTAGAGCACCTCGAAGCCAGTCCCACTCGGTCGAGTCATAGTGAGGGATGGATGGGTGAGTGTGGTGTAGGTATGTGAGTAAGATGAAGAAACCACTCATGAAAAGAATGGGCATTCCGTATATGTTAATCACCCATTGTGTCCCCATGATGACTGCAGCTCGGTATACAGCGTAACAAGTGGCGAACACACCAAGATCGGTTAGGAAAATCTGAAAGCGTTCGCTGTCGTTGAAGATAGGACTGTATGGGTAAAAGTGGCTCGTGATTCCCTTCTCGTATTTCCTTCCATAAAGATTGAACACGAAGTATAACGGGAAGCCAAGAACGATCTTGAACACGAATACAAGGAATGCTCCGGTCGGGTTGTTTAGTATTTCGGAATAGAGTTTGTCCGCTTTGCGTTTGGGGATCCAAACCTCGTCGTATTCGATGGAGTTGGTGTTGGCATGGTGGGTACGGTGGCTGTATTTGAATCCAAAGTATGGAGTCAGGATCAACGAGTGGACGATGAAGCCAATGGTGTCGTTAAGCCATGGGTATTCGCTAAACCCGTGATGGCCACATTCGTGACCAATAACCCATAAGCCCATAAGGTAAGCACCTGGAAGAACCAATAAACGGGCCATGCTACGTACGCTAAGGGTTTAGGAAGGAGGGGAATGAAAGTGTCCGCGAGATAGTATAAGGCGCCGATGATGATAAAATCACGAAAAAGGGCTGCGAAAGAGCGTACAAGGGAACGCTTGAAAACAATGTGGTGGAATGGCTTTTTTGAGATCGCTAAGCTCGAATGGAGGTTTGGAGACTGGGACGCGTTTGTGGGCGAGCGGTTTGTCTTCGGTGGTAGCCACATTCATCCGGCCACCAGCACCCATGATTTCGAAACCAAGAAGATAGATTTGGAAGACAAGTAAAGGGTAGCAAGAGAAGAGATGGTTTTAGGTGTGATGGAAAAGGAGTGAAGAGATGATGGTTTATATATAGTTTGGAGCTTCAACTTTGGCTGGTGCTTTTGTTTGACTAATGGCAGTAGAAAGGAATTAGAGAAACACGTGATCGATGTATATATAGTTATACTTTAATGATTTAACTTCTTATAATGGCAATTAATAGAAAGGAATGTATATAGACTTTGGAACTCGCCAATAAGATTCAGGCAATTAGTGTTTCTTAAATTTAAATAAATAAGGTAGAAACTAGCTTAACATAACATAAAAAGTATAACAATGATTATTAGCCATAGATTAAAATAGATAATCAGAGGCACAATGGTAAAATATTACGTTATTAAAGTTTCACCCTCATTTTTAAAACGGCCGTAACTTTTTTATACGGCATTATTTTTTTTAACTATATACCATAAAAACCGGTTTTTTATCCT
Organism: Ambrosia x helenae; assembly: GCA_030844895.1. Classification (NCBI taxonomy): domain Eukaryota; kingdom Viridiplantae; phylum Streptophyta; class Magnoliopsida; order Asterales; family Asteraceae; genus Ambrosia; species Ambrosia x helenae. The sequence goes on from CM061230.1 coordinate 79,278,324, forward strand.
CTTTCATTAGCATACCCTGTTGGTATACTTTAAAAATAAAATTGCTTGGTTGATAACTTGTGTTTTGTTGAGGGTATACTTGCATTTTAGAAATGCAAGTTATACCTGATAAAACGACCTAATAAAACGCAAGTTATAAATGCTAAAACGTAAGTTATACATGCTAAAACACAAGTTATACATGAATTTTGAACAATAACAAGTAACTAGATTGTCATAAGATACTAAACAAGTTGTATCTGTTTCCGGAATTGTGGATATCAATAAATATCGAATACCTTACCTTTCGGCCACCATCAATAAGGATGTCACCACAGAGAAGGAAGTATAGTTCTTTTTGTGTTGTTAAGGGTATACTTGCATTTTAGAAACTTGAGTTATACCTGATAAAACGACCTAATAAAAACGCAAGTTACACATGATAAAATGCAAGTTATACCTGATAAAAAAGATGCAAGTTATATCCGATAAAAAACACAAGTTATACTTGAGAAAAACGCAAGTTCTCAACCCAACAATTTTTTTAAAGTATAGCAATCGGGTATGCAAATGAAAGATGATAAAAAAAACTTGTTTTTATAGTGTATTTTTTTTAAATATTGTCATATGAAAAAGTTATGGACGTTAAAAATTGTGGGTGGAACTCAACAATGGTAGGTTATACATATTTTACTCTTCACCTTCTCTTTGGAAAATCCAACGTATATTCACCATTTTAGTCATATCCATTTATTCATTTAGATCAACTGGCCAAAATCCTTCTTATCCTTTTCATATAAAAAAGGGAGAAAATAAAAGTTCATTGACAAATATGTATTGAATGTTTCTTAGACCATCCGTAGTGGCACACGAAAAGGGCGTGAAATCCCCTTTTAACGCCCCAACACCGCCCTCAGAGGCGCTAAAGGTCAAAAATGGGCACCGACGTTAAATTTTCCGCGCTTGTTTGGGCGTGATTTTCTTGGTTTCTGTGTCAACCAATCAGATGAGGGAGGGGCGCTAATTTGGTGTCCACTACAGATGGTCTTAATAAGGGACTTAAGCCAACTTATTTTAAATCGATCGAGCTCATCCATAGTTAATACCTTGAATATGTAATTCTAAATTGACGTATGAATTTATTCTTTTAATGAATACTTAATTAATATTATATCAAATTTTAAGTAAGGATGTTCTAGTGTTTGGTTGAGCTGACGAGATACATGCCTGTATGGACGTGACTGGTGTGTTCCCCCTTGTGGATCTCAGGGATAGCGGGTTTATTGCAGGTTAGCTTCGTTGAATGCTGAAAATTGTCAAGCATGAAAAAGTGTGTGTTTAGAATCAGTATGTCTTTATTCCCTTCACTTTTGATACTATTAGCTCTCTGACTCTCGACGCTGTAAGAATCTTTTAAAAAGTGCATAAAGTCGTGCATGAAAATATCTCGCCGCCAAAGAAACAAAGTTATGTTTTTAGTAGGATTAGCTTTATCATTCAAAAGAGCGACGTAACTTTTTGCCTGTCTACCTACCATTCTAGTGTTATGTGATGATGGTTTTTCAAATTTAAGATTATGACAATGAGTCAAAGGATACCAAACTACCACGTTTTTGGCTTTTTGTTTGCAAAAAGAAAGTTTTTTATTAAATAATATGTTAAATACCATCCTTCTATATATATTATATAATCATTTTTTAACTATGCTATCAAACATTTTAAAGTTCTAATTAGTGTACCTCTTTAAAAAATTATGATCTTAAATTACTGATGATCGTAGAATTGTGAATCTAATAAATATGGATGCACTTTCCGTAATAGGTCGGATGTTGTGAGTTGTGACAAATGACATAGCTCGTATGAGTTTGTCCCACCTCGTATGGATGTACTAAATATTATAAACTAAAGTTAATTATGTTAATGATTATGTAATATTCATATTTAGGATGTTTTATTGTTTAACTTATGATTGATATTGTAATTAAGACAATAACAGTTAGAGTGGTTATTGGCCGTTGATTTCGCCTCGCTTACGGTTTTGGTACGTCAATTTGCAGCATTTTTGGTTGTTAATTCGATGAGCCTCATGTTTGTTAATTTGATTATTTTAAATTGACTGATTGAATCAACCGATTATTTTGACACGATTACTGTTTTGACTTAACGACCAATTTGATGATGATTGAATCAAGATTCGTATACAGCTCAATAGTGTACGTTTTAAATGAATTGAGATTTGTGATTGAATTAAGATTTTTGATTGTTAGGCATAATGTAATAGTCTGTTGTTGCTTTCTTGATTTCGATAATTGAACTTGTAATTTTTTTATGATTTGGTGTTAGACTGTTAGCAATGCTACTACCCTTCAATGCATTTAGTCCTTTATAGAAACCCTTTTGATAATAATGGCAGCATGTATGATTCTTTGTACACAAAATGTGTTTTGACATTTGTTGCATTGTACATATTGATTAGGTATAATCAGAAGATGTGAAAGAACGACAGGACCATCTTGTTAAAATGCGTAATCTTCCATTTCTCCATGAACTAAAGTCGAAAAGGATTAAACATATAAAATCTAAAACATATCGTCTGTTGAAGTAACAAGAATCTCAATGACCGTATGCTGACGTGACGATGAATTAGACTTTTCTACACTTGTGATTGTATCACTGGATGAATTTTTTGTAAAAATAAAATAAAATTTTTGGTATTTTGTTAATTTTTTTTTTGAAAGGAAAATTTCATTAAAAACGCCACAAGCGGTCCTCAAAACAAGGACCCCCGGGCAAACACACCAAATTACATAACGTCCAACGGATGGTTACACCAATTATTCCAATCTATGTCTTTCCATCTACTTCTATTACGAAACCAGAAAAAAGACGTAGACTTGACAATCTGCACTAACTCGATGGGTCTTCGACTCTTGTTGTTGAAAACGCGAGCATTTCTTTCATTCCAAATAACCCACATAGCAACATAAACGATACCCCGAATGATATATTTCGCATTCTTAGAGAGGGTCGAATGTTCCACCATTTGAATCGCGTCCATAACATCGAACATAATCGTCGGAGCCAAACCACACCAAACCTCAATTCTATTCCAGACCTCGAAAGCGAACTGGCAACCGGTGAACAAGTGTTGGGTCGTTTCTAGATCCGCATCACAGAAAACACAAGAAGAACGTTGCAAATTGACTCCTCGTTTAAGGAGTTCCGAGGTGGTTGGCAGACGGTTGCGCGCCGCTCTCCAAACCATAATTTTGCATTTGAGAGGAACCCAACATTTCCATTTAATCTTCGGAGGGTTGTCTTCAAGATTGTTTTGCGTGATGGTAAGCTTGGCCGATGCCACAGTGAAAATCCCATCAGTAGATTTCCAAACCCAAACATCTTTTCCACCCCTCCAATTAAAATCATGGATGTCTTCAAGGAGATGGAATAATTCGGTCAGCTCATAGTGAGTGGAAGGGGGTCTTCTCCAATCCCATTGCATAGATTTAGTGTTGTTAACCACTTTAATTCTCGCTGCTACCTTGGCCCATTTGTTTCTTTCTAACTGGAACAAATGAGGGTAAGTATACCGCAACGGTTCTTCTCCAAGCCATTTATCACCCCAAAAAGAGAAAGTATTACTACCAAATTATCATAGGGTAAAAGGAAATGGTGATTGGTGAAAACGTACCCGCAGCTAGCATCTATGCCCCACAAGGTGTCAAAAACATGGTAGTTGAATTACTCAAATTAAGGTCATGGACACATGCTTGAATTATTGTTAAATAAGCTAGTTAGATAGGACAAACACATGTTAGGTTAGTATATATATTTATATATATAGTAAACAAAATAAGATGCAAGTGGCGTGTAAAATGAGTTACATGATCTGCATTAAACTGTATAATTTACAAGTTGGGTGTTTTTGGCCTTGACTTCACTAGATATGCAGTACTCTTAACAGCAGCCAAAGTTGAATCTCCAAACTATAAATACCCAACACAACTTCTCACCTTTTCACAACACAAACCATCTTAACTTGTCTTCCCAGATTATCTACTAGTCTAAAACCATGGGTGCTGTGGCCGGATGAATGTCGCTACCACCGAAGACAAACCTCTCGCCCACAAACGTGTTCCAGTCTCTAAACCTCCATTCGAGCTTAGCGATCTCAAGAAAGCCATTCCACCACATTGTTTCAAGCGTTCTCTTGTACGCTCTTTCGCAGCCCTTTTTCGCGATTTTATCATCATCGGCGCCTTATACTATCTCGCGGACACTTTCATTCCCCTCCTTCCTAAACCCTTAGCGTACGTAGCATGGCCCGTTTATTGGTTCTTCCAAGGTGCTTACCTTATGGGCTTGTGGGTTATTGGTCACGAATGTGGCCATCACGGTTTAGTGAATACCCATGGCTCAATGACACCATTGGGTTCATCGTCCACTCGTTGATCCTGACTCCATACTTTGGATTCAAATACAGCCACCGTACCCACCATGCCAACACCAACTCCATTGAATACGACGAGGTTTGGATCCCCAAACGCAAAGCGGATAAACTCTATTCCGAAATCCTAAACAACCCGACTGGTGCATTCGTTGTTTTCGTGTTCAAGATCGTTCTTGGCTTCCCGTTATACTTCGTGTTCAATCTTTATGGAAGGAAATACGAGAAAGGAATCACGAGCCACTTTTACCCATACAGTCCTATCTTCAACGACAGCGAACGCTTTCAGATTTTCCTAACCGATCTCGGTGTGTTTGCCACTTGTTACGCTGTATACCGAGCTGCAGTCATCATGGGGACACAATGGGTGATTAACATATACGGAATGCCCATTCTTTTCATGAGTGGTTTCTTCATCTTACTCACATACCTACACCACACTCACCCATCCATCCCTCACTACGACTCAAACCGAGTGGGACTGGCTTCGAGGTGCTCTAGCCACCGTGGACAGAAACTTTGGGTTCTTGAACCATGCGTTCCATGACGTGACTCGAACCCACACCCTTCACCATCTATTCCCCACAATTCCACATTACCATACCTTTGAGGCTAGGGAAACAGTGAAGCCGATTTTGGGTGAATACTACAAGTACGACGATACGCCTATTCTAGAGGCCGTTTGGAGGGAGACAAAGGATTGCATTTTTATTGAACCTGAAGAGGTTAATGGAGAGAAGAAGGGTATTTACTGGTTTTACAAATAGAGACATGAGTATCATTTACTTTATGTAACAATGGCCAAAGCTATTTCCGTACTGCCAACATATGTATGATTTTGTTTCTTGAATTAATGATATATATTGGAATTTTTATCATTAGATTGATGGTGAGACAAAGCTGAAGTTACTTACACTTCTTGTTACACAGTTAAAGATTATAATATTTACAACAGTAACAATCATTAATATTCACAAGCACGTCACATAAATAAAAAAAAACTACTAATAAAAATCATTTGTATGTGGAAATCACCATCAATTGAAGCAATGTCGTCAAACTCAGCTCTCGTGATCATTATCAGTTATGCCGTTAACTTCTTCTATATATTACTCATCTCCATCTACAACAAACTCAACCCTTGCTCTGTTTCTGATCGTTCGTCTAAATTGACCCAAAATCCTAAGGGTGTGTTTGGTTCTCATGAAGTGAATGGAATTCAATGGAATTAGAATTTAAATTCCAACCTAAGGTGTTTGGTTCATTGAATTGGTTGGAATTGAAATTTAGTATGAATTCCTTCAGATTCCTTTAGCTAAAATAATTCAAAATGTTTGGGTAAAACGGTTCGGGTCAAAACGGTTTGGGTCGAGACAATTCAGGTTCAAAATGGTACAGGGCGTGACGGTTCGGGTAAAAAATAGAGGTAGAAACAGTTGGGTTGAAACAGTATGGGTCAAAACGTTGTCGGAGCCGTTTTTGTCTCATTCCCGCTTTTTAAAACCAACCCTAGGGTTTGCATTCTTGTTTACAATTAGACATGAGTGATTAGCCTTTGATGTTTGTTTTTGTGATTTATTGTTAGTGAATTTAATGTTTGAAAACTGAAATTTTGAAGGAATATTTTTATCTAGAAATTATGCTTGCAATACTTATATTTTGTTTACTTTATAACAATGAGTATCATATTGTGGTTTTTAATATGTGCCGCATGTTGCCACAACATGCCGATGAGTTGTTACCGCTCCACTCTGATTACACCCTGAAAACATGCTGATAACTTTCAGTTTAAAGTTATAAATATTGTTAACGTTTTCACCCTCTATAATAAAAGCATACATGTCTGGGAATTTTACTGTTTTCAACCAATTGCATACTTCATTTAGTTAAGACTTAAAATTTGAACACGTAAGCATAAATAATATCGGTTTAAATTGATATTTCTGTAAAAAGCTTCTAAAAATTATCTTAAGCTTTATATATGATATGGCTGATGAAGGAAATGACTAATGAACTCAGGGGTCAAAATATAAATAAAATTTTATAAAATTGAATAATTTTGTAGAGTAAAGATCAAATACATATAGTTTTTTTTGTAAGAACTGTGAGAATCAAAGGGGGTAAAAAAAATTTATTTTTTTTTTAGAATTTTTTTTTCCCATGTGCTTAAACATTCTTTCTAGATGAATAATACAAAAAAAAATTTAAAAAAAAAAATTTTTTAGTGTAATTACGTCATTAAGGTAAATACATTAGTTTACACTAGAGTAATTATGTAATTACTCTACACGTAATTACTCTACACCAAATTTTTTTTTTTTTTTTAGTTTTCAATACTATAATACATGTTTAACAATATGGGGAAAAAAAATTTAAAAAAAAAAATTTAAAAAAATACCCTCCTTTGATTCTCACAGTTCTTACCAAAAAAGCTATTTGTACCGGATCTTTCCTCATTCAGAGTAAAGATTAAATACATATAGTTTTTTTGTAAGAACTGTGAGAATCAAACGGGGTAAAAAAAATTTATTTATTTTTTAGAATTTTTTTTCCCATGTGCTTAAACATTCTTTCTAGATGAATAATACAAAAAAAAAAAAAATTAAAAATTTTTTTTTTTAGTGTAATTACGTCATTAAGGTAAATACATTAGTTTACACTAGAGTAATTATGTAATTACTCTACACGTAATTACTCTACACCAATTTTTTTTTTTTTTTAGTTTTCAATACTATAATACATGTTTAACAATATGGGGAAAAAAATTTAAAAAAAAATTTAAAAAAAAATACCCTCCTTTGATTTTCACAGTTCTTACCAAAAAAGCTATTTGTACCGGATCTTTCCCCTACAAATTCAACACCTCAACGGTAGTGTGATGGTTACTCATTAGTTTTTTTTAATTTTCTTACAAAATAAAGCCGTCATCGTCTTCATCATCATACTCAATAAATTCCAACAATACAAAGCTAAGATAAAAGTATAAAACAAAATTAGTTATAACTTAAAAAAAAGTCCGATATATTTGAAGTTCTTCAAATTACAATAACACATTTTACACTTTACCATTTGGTCGTACCGGACATAAGATATACATCTATAAACATACTAAATATGTGAGACAATATGTAACCAAAAAAAAAAAAAAGAAACCAATTTTATTGTTTTCTTATAAGAAAATTGTTTGAAAACAGCAAAAAATGATCAAATTCAGAAAAAGAGAACAACAAAGTGTAGTAATAGTGTTGGTGGTGACCAAATGGTGGAGGTGAGGGATTTAGCTGCTACGGTGGTTGACGCGAGTGTCGCGGCTCGCTTCAAAAACAATTTATAAAGAACTTAAATACACAAGACTAGCAAGGTAAGTAAGGTCATCTCCAAGGAATTGGGGATAGTTTGGTCTAGAGTTATGAAGTTTGCTTTTTAACTAATGTCACTAATATCCTAATTGGGCTTTTTCCCTCTTTTAATGATTTGAAGATTTAAGCGTCGATATAGCCACAAACAACTAGATCAAGGCTTGGTAACAATATGACAACAAATGGTAACAATAGCAATAATACAACAATGACTAGATTTGTAAAGTAACAAGATTCTAATTATAAAAGCAACACCTCCGGGTATAGTAATGCAAGAATACTATGTTGTAGTAATCAAATGGTATGAAAATGGGTTTTCTCTATATTAACATGCGAGGACAAAGAATCGCAACTTAGCCATCAACTACTATCTTTAGGACCGTAGTATGCTTTATCGATTACGTTCACTAAATCCACTACACTATATTGATGCATAAATGACATAATTCATCCCATGAGATTAAACACATAGACATATCTAATCCTGCAGTGAGTCCAATCTAATATCAAGCACTCAATATAACGATTATGTAAACACAAATATTACACAAATTCAGTACCGAATGATTACAAAAACAACCCGAAACTTACAAAACCTTCACCCGGAGGTGAAGGTGGGATTTTAGCCAGACATGATTTCAATGCGAACTGATGATTTCTTGATGTTCCTAGCCTTCATACAAGCTTCCCTTGATGATTTTGGGGTGAAATATGGTGTGAAATGGAAGAATGAATGTCCCCCGCCAGCCTAATTTTCCACGATTATAACAGCCCCGCGGGTCGCGGAGGAGAAAAGAAACCTCCCGCGTCCCGCGGGGGAATATTATATTTTTTTATCTGTTTTAACACACGCCGCGGGTCGCGGACGTCTTCTCTTCCTTCCCGCGGCCCGCGGGGAGGTTTGTGCAAGATTTCTTTGTTCTTTTATCATTTTCGATCGTTTCTCGCGCCCGTTCTCGTTCCGGCTCGTGTCTTTGGATATTTAGCTCGTAAAAACCTCTTTTTAGCATATAAATCATCATTTCTCTTTTTCTCACTAAAGCTCGTAACTTCGGATTAAACTGCACACAAAACACACTAACAAATACGAATTAAACCACACAGATGTGATGCACACGACATCGCATCAGTGGTTACAGTGGTGACAGACGACAATAATGTTTTATCGGTCACAATCAATGTTGCAAAAGTCGCTAGGCACTCCTTAGTTGGAGTCGGGAATACTCGGGGAGTTCTCGGCCTAGTCGGAGAGTACTCGAGGAGTACTCTGCCTAGGCCTAGAGTACCTACTCGGTCCTCGGCAACCTATTGATGTGTTGCCAAATGCATCACATTTAGATATTATTTTTGTATAGTTTTTAATCACTTTACGTTCGTTTATATCGTGTCTTAGATACTTATTTGTGTCTTGGTGTTAAACAGGTGTTCGTGGGCTAAAACGAGAGAAAAAGAGTCTAATTGGAGGTGAAACGAGTGCACGGATGAATAAGGGATAAAAAGAAAATAAAATATGTCAGATCACTTATTCATGCCCCATGAATAACCTCAGGAGTTACTCATGCCCCGCGAATAACTGAATTGGGTTGCAAAATGACCACACTGCCCTTAATGAATCCAGCTAATTACCCCTGTTACCCTCGCGAAATTGGGACTTATTCATGCCACGCGAATAAGTCAGGAAGTTATTTATGGGGTCACAAGTAACTCTTCAGCCCATAAAAAAGCCCATTTTCGCAATTGAAACCTATCAGCCATTTTGGAGACAGAGGAGTCGACTTCTAGAGCAGAAAAGGGGCGAATCCATTCATTCCGGTTGATGCCAGAGCAATCCAGAACAAGTTTTGAAGCAGAATCATGATTATGCACGGCTAAAAATCTTGCGGTTTCTCCGGGTGAAAGATTCGGTTATTTTGTAAGGACTTTTCTGTTTTGAACTTTGTGCTAGGATCAGGTTTTGTGAACATGTCTATGTGTTTTTGAATCTGGTTGTATGTTTGACTGATTTTCACAATTACAATTTGTTATCGTTTCTTGGTTTTCTTTTGAATTGGGTTGAACAATTTAAACAGAATCATGTCTATGTGATTCCCTAGCTAGGTCTATTACAGAGTAGCTTTAAAATTACCGAATCAGAAACCCGGAGTGACCGTTTTCATTATATTATTGTTTTTAATTACTTTTCAATCAATCACTTTGTTTATGCAAGCAAGCAACAAATCAACTTCATAAAATTAATTTAGTTTAATCATTTAGTTTAATCTATAAATTGCTATTAACACTAACCACATACTCCTCGTGGTTCGACAACCCTACTCCCTATACTGCAGTCCTTGTAGCTAAGGAGTTGTTTTTAAAATATTTTTGATTAGCACTCGACACGCGATCACCTACCTTGTAGTGATTACTCGGAGAGTACTCGGCCTTCGAAACCTTGTTTTGCAACAGAGGTCACAACTAATAGGAGGTGGTGGTAGTTGGTGATGTTGATGCATTTGAAGTTTTTAACCTATTTTGAATCTTCAAGTTTCATAACAGCTATCTATTTAACCTATTGTATAACCAAGTCAATCTATTTATCAAAATCTACTTTTCAAAAATTAATTAATTGCTTGAAGAATAGCGTAAATACTTGATATGTCACTTTTGATATTTTCTCTTTTCCTTCCTATGTTCCATTGATTTTATGAAATATTTAATTTTATCAAGATTATATTATGATTTTTAGTAATAATTGTGTATGCTACCTACTAGGTTTTTGTATCCTTGTGGCAATATATTTTTTAAAATTGTATGCACTTTCCACTAAATTATTACTCTTTTCTTTGAGACTATCCATTTCATTCTAATTCTATCATATTATACATTACATTAATCTAGCTTATTATAATATGTTTCATTTTATGCAATTCTGATGTGCGTAATTTTGCTAAAAGGATACTAGCGTAAACGCTGATGAAAGTGTAAACATGGTGGATCTCACAAGCGCGGGATCCGGGATATTGAGCTAGGCCGGGTTACATAGTAAATCAATGTGTTAACACTATACATGTTTATAATTAAAGGCTGTTTTCACGACTCGAATATGTGATCTCTAGGTTACATAGTAAATCAATGTGTTAACACTAAACATACCAAATAGAATGTAGAAGTTAACATGAGGAAATTAACAATAACAACAACAACAATAATAATAATGATAATAATAACAACAACTACTACTACTCTGTGAGAAAAGGAGATCAACTAATATTGGAAATACCAACAGTCTCCTTGAAAGTTCTACTTTCACGTACGGTGGACAAATGTATAGATTTAGCGGTAAGATTATATCGTTGGTGTCTGAGTTAATTAGCCGTTTAAAAAAACTATTGTTTGAAATATCTAATATAATATCTAATATCGTCTTCACAATTATTTAAATAAAACCTTAAATACATTTTCTTATTTACATAAGTCAATATTCGTGTTCTGGTTTAGGAGAGTAGTTGATTATGTTTTCGAGATCATTTTCTATTTAATTTTATCAAAGTATTAATTTACTTACAGCAGCCAAAGTTGAAATTGCAACTATAAATAGCAACATTGATTCTCCATTTTAAAGACACTCCACTTGCACTAGCACAAGACACAAGCTAAAAACTTGGTCTCAAAGGTATGCATCTATATTATCTAGCTAGTTTAGTTACGGATCCAAACTATAGTTATGAATGCAATATGATAATATCATCTTTTTGTATGCAGGTCGAAACCATGGGGGCTGGTGGACGAATGAATGTAACTGCTACCGCCGACGACAAACCACTCGCCCACAAACGTGTTCCAGTATCTAAACCTCCATTCGAGCTTAGCGATCTCAAGAAAGCCATACCACCACACTGTTGGCATCGTTCTCTTGTACGCTCTTTTGCAGCCCTTTTCCGTGATTTTATCATCATCGGCGCCTTATACTATCTCGCGGACACTTTCATTTCTCTCCTTCCTAAACCCTTAGCGTACGTAGCATGGCCCGTTTATTGGTTCTTCCAAGGTGCTTACCTTATGGGCTTGTGGGTTATTGGTCACGAATGTGGCCATCACGGGTTTAGCGAATACCCATGGCTTAACGACACCATTGGGTTCATCGTCCACTCATTGATCCTGACTCCATACTTTGGATTCAAATACAGCCACCGTACCCACCATGCCAACACCAACTCCATCGAATACGACGAGGTTTGGATCCCCAAACGCAAGGCGGACAAACTCTATTCCGAAATACTGAACAACCCGACCGGAGCATTCCTTGTATTCGTGTTCAAGATCGTTCTTGGCTTCCCGTTATACTTCGTGTTCAATCTTTATGGAAGGAAATACGAGAAAGGAATCACGAGCCACTTTTACCCATACAGTCCTATCTTCAACGACAGCGAACGCTTTCAGATTTTCCTAACCGATCTCGGTGTGTTTGCCACTTGTTACGCTGTATACCGAGCTGCAGCCATCATGGGGACACAATGGGTGATTAACATATACGGAATGCCCATCCTTTTCATGAGTGGCTTCTTCATCTTACTCACATACCTACACCACACTCACCCATCCATCCCTCACTACGATTCAACCGAGTGGGACTGGCTTCGAGGTGCTCTAGCCACAGTCGATAGAAACTTCGGGTTCTTGAACCATGCGTTCCATGATGTAACACGAACCCACACCGTTCACCATCTATTCCCCACAATTCCACATTACCATACCTTTGAAGCTAGGGAAGCAGTGAAGCCTATTTTGGGTGAGTACTATAAGTACGATGATACACCTATTCTTGAGGCTGTTTGGAGAGAAACAAAGGATTGTATCTTTGTTGAACCAGAAGTGGTTGATGGAGAGAAGAAGGGTGTTTACTGGTTTCACAAATAAGCAAATTAAATCACCAAAAGGATATGATTTACATCATCAAAACATTGTTCGAATATATGTGTTTCCAGCTCCTTGGTTTTACCCTTGTATAATAAATTATTATATCAGCTAAATTTCTGATTGCTTCAGCTTTGGCTTTAGCTTTTGTTATCAGTCTCGTATAGTCGTATAAAAATACAATGTTTTATTAGATGCCTATTGTGTACCATAGTCTATACAATATAATTATGATAAATATGAGAGACGTTACAAATAAGGCATTTGAAGGAAACCACACATGATATCTTCAAACCCTTCAGATTTATTTACAACAAGAGTCAAGAGGACTATAAACTAAGGTTTCGAACATTCATATTAATGCTTGTAAATTGTTTATAAGTTATAACGAAATTGGTATTGCAAATATGCGATGTCTGAGTACTCGATATACATGATGATATTATTTTTATGAGAAAAACACTTTACTGGAAGCACTTCCATCAGTGCAAGAATCGAATTCTTCCCGAGTTTCATTTTCTTAAATGGTCTTTCATAATCTCTTTTGAACAACGAATAATAAGTAGTACTAACACAATTGTTTTGATCGATAGTATACGTATGAATTGTCAAATCCTTTAATTATATGGGCTGACACTCGGTCAGTCCATATAATTAAAGTAAGGGGTTATTTGGTAGCCTAGTGATTCAATTAAGAGGCTATATCTTAATCAGTCAATATTAAGTGTGTTTGGTTCACTGGTATGACATATTTGATGCTGAATATATATAAATTTTACCTTTTATCAATTATATGGTTGGGGATGGAACCGCTAATGAAAAACTACTGTTGCTATTGTCTTAGGGGGACGGGGCGCTCTGCTAGTAATTTTTATGGGATTCAATAACCGTATTGAAATTGGTAAAAAATGACCGGTAGATGAGTGTTAAACTAGTTGTTTAGCTTTTAAATAAAAAAAAATTAAAGTAAGAAAACCTTATAATGTTCCACTCCAATTCACACAATTTTTAAACCAATTCACACCCTTTTTATTCACTCAAACCGTCCACCATTTTTTCAAACATTTATAACATGTTATAAAATGGTAGTAATTGACTTGTTTTCATGTGTTGGAGAGTGAAAATGCTCCAAAATTTGGTTTGTTATACATAAACAACATTGGCCAACGTGTTGTTCTTAAAATTTGTATTTTGCTGCCTATGAAAATTACAAATGAAGAAATTGAAAAAAAAAGTTGGGAAGTGTAAAATAGATTTAGACTATAATTGTTGAGTTTTTTTAGGTTACGTCTAATTTTGTAAACATGCATAACTTTTTCATATTATATTATTTTAGAAAAAAATACATCATAAAACAAGCATTTTATCAATTTTAATTTGCATATCATATTGTTATATTTTAAAAAAAAAGTGGGCGTGCGTAACTATGAAGTATAACGTGAACGTGTATAATTATCATTAGGGATGGTAAAAAAACCCGAGCCCGACGGGTATACCCAAAACTCGAAGCATTTGGGACGGGTTTGTTATGGGAAAAAAATATTTCGCGGGTATGGGACGGGTATGGTATTAGGTGATACTCGACCCGATTACCCGAAACTAAATACCCGTCTACCCAAAATATATACCCGAATACTTTTAAGTTTTATATATATCTTTTCTTAACTATTTTTAGTAATGTTTCATTCTAATAGATTCATTATTTGAAGAATAAACTTTTCGTCTAAAATATATATTCTAATAACATGATTATTTATATTTATATGCTATGAAATATAGGGGAAAGATCCGGTACAAATAGTTTTTTTGGTAAGAACTGTGAGAATCAAAGGAGGGTATTTTTTTTATTTTTTTTTAAATTTTTTTCCCCATAATGTTAAACATGTATTATAGTATTGAAAACTAAAAAAAAATAAAAAAAAATTGGGTGTAGAGTAATTACGTGTAGAGTAATTACATAATTACTCTAGTGTAAACTAATGTATTTACCTTAATGACGTAATTACACTAAAAAAATTTTTTTTAATTTTTTTTTTGTATTATTCATCTAGAAAGAATGTTTAAGCACATGGGAAAAAAAATTCTAAAAAAAAATAAATTTTTTTTACCCCCTTTGATTCTCACAGTTCTTACAAAAAAACTATATGTATTTGATCTTTACTCATGAAATATATAAGTAGTTTTCAAAATTCCTACTATAATATATATTTACATATTAAATGTTTTAAAGATAATTATGGTGATGATAATATATATGTTACTTATTACAATTTCATATACTCTAGATTTTTTAAAACATAAGACTATAAAAGAAAATAAAAATATATATACACACGCAAATACCAACGGGTATACCCGATACCCGCGGGTATACTCTATACCCGACGGGTAATACCCGACAAAAACCCGACGGGTAATGGGACGGGTATGGTATGAGATTTTATAACCGGGTATGGGTATGGTATTCGCCAAACCCGACCCATACCCAACCCGTTAACATCCCTAATTATCATGTATAACATGCGTAATTATGAGCCATAAAATGCTTGATTATCTATGTTTTTGTCCGGATAAAATTACCCTTGGCTCTATACACATGTCACCTCCTGATTCATTCGTAATCTTTGTAATTTCATCCCTTCGTTTCAAAAAGTGTAGTTTTTATTCCCTTTTTCCCTACTCTCAATAACTAATTATAACATTATGAATTTCATGTCAAATTAATGAATTTCTTCATTCTATCGGGCCTAATGAAGATGGTTGGGTAAGTAAGTGCACCATGCATGTTTAATCAATGTATAACTCTCAACATCTTTGAATGAAGAAAAATCACAAATGTTATTATCATGCGAGATAAGTACTTTTCTTTTTAGTCATATCATAACAAATAATACTGAATTTAATTTCATGAATAATCAGAATAAGTGGCAGATTGGGACCTGGAGATTCCCGGTTAGAAGAACATAAGAACAAAAGAATATGTGAACAAAAGGTCACAAGTGTTGAATATGTGATGCATAACGTTAAATGCCAGACAAGTTGTCAACTTGTCATCTAGAATTCTAGATGGTTAAAAATCATTTGGTCCAAGGATAGGAAAAACAAATGGGCTTAGTAGTCCAATGGCTTAGTACAAAGTCATCTCTCTCACAAGATAACCTAAGCCCATTTAACAAATGCATCTTTCGTTAATTATTCCCGAATCAACTTAACTAACTAAGAACATGTGTCGTAGGGGGCTTTAAATTTAAGGCCCCCTCCAATGATTGAAACACGTGACACATGAGTCAGCATTGGGGCTTTAAAAGGAAATGAGGTGTAGTAGGGGCTTTAAATTTAAAGCCCCATCCTAACGCTTTGTTCCAGCGATTGACTTAAGAGGAGAAGAGAATTGATCTCCCTCATCTTCCTTTCTCTCCAATTCCTTCCAAATTGGAAAGATTAAAAATCACCCCAAAAACCTCTATATTATCCTTCTCATTCCTTCCCTTTCTCTCCTACAAAAAACTCTGGAACACATTTTTCCACCACTTCCTTCTCAATCCTTTCTCTTCCCCCCTTAAATGAAACTCTGGAACAAAGTGTAAAAGAAGGAGGGGGGAGGTGGCAACCTTTGGTTGGTTGTTGGGTTTTAAGGCCCCTTTGTCCAACATTAAAAATTTAAAGGCCTCCCCAATTTTTTTTTTAACGCCCCACTGTAGTGGTGTTTGTTGTTTGTCCTTTAAGGAGCGCTAATTTCAATTTAAAGCTCCTATTAACGTCCCACTAGGGATGAACTAAAGGGAAAAAAATGCCAAACAAGATAACTTACTAAAAAAAAGTATGCCAAACATTATCGGTCATTTGGTGGATGATTTCGTTTAAAAAAAGGAAAAAGAAATTGGTGACTTTTAAGAAAAAAAAAATTGGCGGATGATTTTAATTTTACTTTCAAATATATTAAAAAAAATCCAAACCGTACCTGGGTGTTCACACCTTAGAGCTATAGTTGGATTCCTTAAATAGCATTTAATACCCGTTTTGGAATGTTTTTAATTTAATCAAAAAAGAAAATATTAATGTATTTCACAAATTTAAGGTTTACAAACAACAATAATCTTACCTAGTAAATAATTAAATATCATAATTGACAAAGCTAAAAGTAAGACCTGAAAAATATGAGATGTAGACAAACTTTACCCCTATTCTTGCGAACAGAGAGACTGCTTTCAGCGAGCTCCCAACTTCATAAATTCAAGTCCTAGCAACGATATAATAATAATAATAATAATAATAATAATAATAAATATTTATACATTTGTAGCAAACACACAAATTTTATATATAATAAAACTAAATAAATATTAGTAATAAATGTAAATACTTTCTATTGTCATTTTGTATTCAATGTCCATCCATATCATATTACTAAAATTAGGTAATGCAATATGATATACATTATGTAACATGATATGATGATATAATATATGTAGTATTCAAAAATTAAAATTCATTTTCTTTTTCAATTTTGAGACAGTTTTTAATTAATTATCATGTCATTTCAAAATGTTTAAAACCCTATAAAATATTAAAATTTCTTTATTTCTGTTTAAATTTCTGTAAGCAATAACTGTATGTAGACAATACTTCATGACCAAATCTTGCCCCAAAAGGTATTTTTATAAACATGGTCATACACAATTAAATTGAGTAGTAAAAGAAAACATCTAAAAAAAATCTTTTACAAATTACAAAAAAGTCCCTGATTCTTTTTCCCCATATAAATAGCCCCCTTGTAAACAACTTAATACACACTTGTTCTCCTCACAACACAATTCCCCTCTAAAAATGTTTATAAAAAAAAACCCTAATTCCCCAAATTATGTCTCAATAGCCATTAATCAACTCATGTTTTAGCTCCTTTAGATAATAATAATCAATCAATCAATCAATCAACCACTTCCTTTGTTTATGTAAGGATGTTTCACAATTCCTAGTTAGTTTAATTATACTTTTGTTGTTTTAACTTATTATATTATCTGAATTGTGCTTTTGTGAATTTTGTTAGGGTTTAAGTTAGTACGAATAGATTGAGGCCAATTGGACTAGTTTTTGGAGATGGTGGCGGCAGAGGGTGATCATGGTGAGCTCGGTGGGCTTGAGTTTCGGCCACAGGCTAAGGAGGACGATAATGAGGCTGAGCATGAGCTTCGGCTGCAGCTTAAGGAGGCGGGGAGGCGGCTTTTGAATCCAACGGATTCTGTTGAGGAGCTTCTTCATGTTCTTGATGTAAGCCCTCAGTTTTTGACTTTATATTATGTGAATTTGTTGTTTGTGTAGTTTTTGAAATGTGATTGTTTAGTTAGGTTTTGCATGTTGCTTGTTTGCGAATAGTACCGCCGGTTTGGAAGTGGATAGTAGATGGTGGTCTGAGATCACATGTTATCTTAATTTTGCATAAGTTTATGGATATATATGGATTTACATAAGGTTTAGATGAAGTATATCAGTTGAAATGAGGGTGTGATTCGAGGGTATACTTGTAAGTTTTGTAGAGGTATAGTTGCAGAACTGAGGTGGTGAGATGTATGTAATTTAGAATATATGTTAAACTAAACATATTAAAGTAAGTGAGTTATGTTTAAAAATAGATAATAACAATGAATCTTGTTATTGAGGAAGCTAATAAGCTGGTGCGCGGGGTTTGATAAAATTTGAAAAAAGTACTTGTTAGAGGCTAATGGATTATTATCAATGTTATTGGATTTGTAGCTAGCCCTGTGATATGAAAATTGTGATTTGCCAATTCATTTATGATTTATCCATTTAGGTAAGTTTGCAAATCTAGTAGCGGAGTTGTGATACGAGATTTTGGACTAAATGCTGTTAGTTACTTGCGAATTCTAGCATGAAAAATGATAAATGACGCTGCAGTGGTTAGGGTTTTTGGGAATTAATGGCTCTTGATCACGTTTTAGAATATATATTATCTAAAAAGGTAAACATAAACATAAACATATTGAAATAAGTAAGCTTTATGTGAAAATAGATAATAACAATGAATCTTGTTATTATGAAAGCTAGCGAGGCTGGCACGTGGTGTTTGATAAATTTGAAAAGAGTAGTTGTTAGAGGCTAATGGAATGTTATCTATATTATTGGATTTGTAGCTAGCCCCGTGATATGAAAATTGTAATATGCCAGTTCATTAAGGTAAGTTTACAAATATAGTAGCGGAGTCGTGATACGAGATTTGGACTAAATGCTATTAGTTACTTGTGAATTCTAGCATGAAAAATGATAAATGTCGACGATGGTTAGGGGTTTTGGGAATTACTGGCCCTCGGTCACGTTTTAGAATATATATTATCTATAGAATTGAACATAAAAATAATGAAATAAGTTCGCTATATGTGAAAATAGATAATTACAATGAATCTTGTTGTTACGAAAGTTAATGAGGCTAGTGCGTGGGGTTTGATAAAATTTGAAAAGAGTAGTTGTTAGAGGTTAATGGATTGTTATCTATGTTATTGGATTTGTAGCTAGCCCTGTGATATTAAAATTGTGATGTGCCAATTCATTTAGCCATTTAGGTAAGTTTGCGAATCTAGTAGGAGTAGTAGCGGAGTTGTGATACGGGAGGATTTTCAACTGAATGCTGTTAGTTACTTGCGAATTCTAGCATGAAAAATGATAAAAGATGTTGACAGTGGTTAGGATTTTCGGGAATTAGTGGCTCTTGATCACGTTTTAGAATATATATTATCTATAAAGTTAAACATATTAACATAACGTATTGAAATAAGTGGGGCTGGGCTATATGTGAAAATAGATAATAACAATGACTCTTGTAGTCTTGCTATTATGAAAGCTAATGAGACTGGTGTGTGGTGTTTACTAAATTTGAATAGAGTAGTTAAGGGGTAATGAATTTTTTAAATCTACGTTATTGGATTTATAGCTAGCCCTGGGATATGAAAATTGTGATGTGCCAATTCATTTAGGTAAGTGTGCGAATCTAGTAGTGGAGTTGTGATACGCGATTTTGTTCTAAATGTTGTTAGTTACTTGCAAATTCTAGTATGAAAAATGATAACTGATGTAGAAAATGGTTAGGGTTACTGGGAATTAATGGCTCTTGATCATGTCCTAGAAATAAGAATATATATTATCTATAGAATTAAACATAAGCATATCATAATAAGCGAGCTATATGTGAAAATAGATAATTATAATGAATCTTGTTATTATGAAAGCTAATGTGGCTGCTGTGTGGACTGTGGTGTTTGATAAATTTGAATAGAGTAGTTAAAGGTTAATGGATTTTTATCTATGTTAATGGATCTATAGCTAGCCTTGTGATATGAAAATTTTGATGCGCCAATTCATTTAGGTAAGTTTGCGAATCTAGTAGCGTAGTCGTGATACAAGATTTTGTGCTAAATGCTGTTGGTTACATGCAAATTTTAGCATGAAAAATGATAAATATGAAAATTGTGATGTACCAGTTCATTTAGGTAAGTTTGCGAATCTAGTAGCGGGGTTGTAATACAAGATTTTAGACTAAATGCTGTTAGTTGCAAATTCAAGCATGAAAAAGATAAATGATGTGGACAATGGTTAGGGTTTTGGGAATTAATGGCTCTTGATCATATTTTAGAACTGGAAATTTGTCAATCTGATTTGCGAATCTAGAAGTGGATTCGTGATACACAATGTTGTTCTAAATGTTGTTAGTTACTTGCAAATACTAGTATGAAAAATGATAAATGATGTAGAAAATGCTTAGGGTTTTTGGGAATTAATGGCTCTTGATCATGTCTTAGAATATATATTATCTATAGAATCAAACATAAACATATTATAATAAGCGAGCTATATTTGAAAATAGATAAATTATAATGAATCTTGTTATCACGAAAGTTAATGAGGCTGCTGTGTGGTGTTTGATAAATTTGAATAGAGTAGTTAAAGGCTAATGGATTTTTATCTATGTTAATGGATCTACAGCTAGCCTTGTGATATGAAATTGTGATGCGCCAATTCATTTAGGTAAGTTTGCGAATCTAGTAGCGTAGTCGTGATACAAGATTTTGTGCTAAATGCTGTTGGTTACATGCAAATTTTAGCATGAAAAATGATAAATATGAAAATTGTGATGTACCGGTTCATTTAGGTAAGTTTGCGAATCTAGTAGCGGGGTCTTAATACAAGATTTTAGACTAAATGCTGTTAGTTACTTGCAAATTCAAGCATGAAAAGATAAGTGATGTGGACTGTGGTTAGGGTTTTGGGAATTAATGGCTCTTGATCACGTTTTAGAACTGGAAATTTGTCAATCTGATTAGTTTTTTAATTATAATTTTTCACTTCAGCAATTATGGAAACTTCTGTTGAAGGTGGACCAGTCACCTAATAATGTAATGAAAGAAGCACTTAGTCCACCAATGAAGGCCTTGGTTGCAGGAAGCCTTTTAGAACATTCAAGTATGGATGTGAAAGTTTCAGTAGCTTCCTGCTCTGTGAGATAACAAGAATTACAGCACCTCAGGCACCATATAGTGATGAAGAATTGAAGGTAGAGCAACTTATACATTAGACTATTTCATATTGTCTTTCTCTCACTGTATCTGTTTAGTATGTTGATGTTATTTATATTTTTTATATCCACAGGGTGTTTTCCAGTGTATTGTTTCTTCCTTAGAGAATCTATCAGACAAATCAAGCAGGTTTTATCATAAGAGAGTTGCAATTCTTGACAGTGTTTCCAAAGTTAGGTCATGTGTTATAATGCTTGACCTTGAATGTGATGATTTGATTGTGAAATTGTTTGAGCACTTTCTGAATTCAGTAAGGTATGACGTCTCTCGTAGAGTATGAAATATATTATTTCTTCTTTATTGTCAGTTACTATAAGTCTATAACGGGTTGCTTCATTTTTACTACCAGGGATCATCACGTCGGTGACATATTTTCATTAATGGTGAATATTATGGCACTTGTTTTGGAAGAAAGTGAAGATATTTCACTTGATTTGCTCAAACCACTATTAGCAAGCGTTAAAAACAACAGCGAGGTATGAGTTTAATTGTATCATGCAAGTGAACCTAGTTGTTTTATAATAAACTACTTTCCTCTATGTAGGGCGTTTTACCGGTGGCGAGAAAATTAGGAGAAGCAGTTTTTAAAAAGTCTGCAGATAAGATTCGGCCGTGCCTTAATAAAGCAATGACCGATTTGGGCAAGTCATTAGTTGACTATAGTCAACTGTTGACGTCAATATCGGAGGGGACTACCGATTTTCTGGAGCACAATGATGGGAGTGCTACAAATCAGCCAAAGGTAGAATTCTAAAAAAGAAAAAAAATCTCCTTTTTCCTATTTTCATGATTTTATATAGCATGTTCGCTTGTTTTCTGTTTTCTACAGGTTGTCGATACAGCGGCAGAAAACGTATCATTTGAAGATGCTGCTGCGGTATGAAATTTCGTATTCATTTTTTTTGTTTGTTATCATTATGCTTTACTAGATCATATATAAAAAGATGGAAAAACATGTCTCAATCAGGTTGCCAGCGATGCAGATACAGTAACTGGGAATGAAGAAAATGTAGATGCCCAGCAGTCTAAGAAACCTGAGGGAGCTGCTGACCGCTCTGGCTCTAATTTGAACATTAAGTTAGACACCAGGGATCCAGCTGTTGAAAAATCAAAGAATGTAGAATCAAAACTTGATACAACAACAAAGTCGACCGAGTTTGAAACTGTTA
Source organism: Ambrosia x helenae (assembly GCA_030844895.1). Classification (NCBI taxonomy): domain Eukaryota; kingdom Viridiplantae; phylum Streptophyta; class Magnoliopsida; order Asterales; family Asteraceae; genus Ambrosia; species Ambrosia x helenae. The sequence goes on from CM061230.1 coordinate 79,300,753, forward strand.
ACGGTGAGAATATAGCTGAAAAAAGCCCTGAAATTGTGGTTTCTGTACAAAAACCGTTAGAAAGTGAGGTCGCAGATGCTCCATCACAAAGTGGCAGCCAACAAGAAGAATCCCAAAATAAAATTCAAATTAAGAAAGGGATCCGGTCAAAGAAAAAGGGCCCTAGTCCAACTGTTCCGCTACCAACAGTTGTTGCGTTGACCAAAGTAAATGAAGTGACGAGTGACTCGGAAATGAGATCACCTAAACGTGTGAGGAAGAAAACAGAAAAGGCCGAGGAGAATACGCCTACAGTTACTACTGGTTCAGATGTAGAACCATCGAAGAACTCAGGTAAGAAGGTAAAAAACCGGCGATTCAGGTCCAAAGCCGGCCAAAAGTTCAGGCAAAAAAGTTGATGGCGGAGGTTCAGTAGCTAAGAAACGTAAGTTGTCTGGTAAGAAAGCACCAGAGTTGAAGAAGTCAAAACAGGATGGTAATGAAGACGTGGAGGCAGGGAATTCAGCGGCTAAGAAGCCTAAGCTGGATGGTAAGAAAGCTCCAGAGTCGGAGAAACCAAAACAGGATGATACTATAGAGGTGGAGGCAGGGGATTCAGTTGCGAAGAAGCCTAAGCTGGCTGGTAGAAAGCGCCAGAGTCGAAGAAATCAAAACAGGATAATAATAAAGAGGTGGAGGCAGGGGATTCAGCGGCTAAGAAGCCTAAGCTGTCTGGTAAGAAAGCGCCGGAGTCAAAGAATCCAAAACAGGATGATAATAAAGAGGTGGAGGCAGGGGATTCAGTGGCTAAGAAGCCTAAGCTGTCTGGCAAGAAAGTGCCTGAGTCGAAGAATTCAAAACAGGATGATAATAAAGAGGTGGAGGCAGGGGATTCAGTGGCTAAGAAGCCTAAGCTGTCTGGTAAGAAAGTGCGAGAATCAAAGAAGCAAAAACAGGATGATAATAAAGAGATGGATTCAGGGGATTCACAGGTTAAACCTGCAAAACGATCCCTTAAGAAAGATAATGAAACTGTTTCAACTGCTAAACCACTGAAAGCGTCTGGTAAGAAGGGGCAGAAAAGGAAGGTGATAACTAAGCCTAGTGAAGAGAATGCAAACAAAGATGAGGAAACTGATTCAGACAACACACCACTTAAGCTGTCTGAAAATAAAGAAAAGGAAACTAATTCAGACCCCAAACCACTTAACTTGTCTGACGATAAAGATGATGAGGAAACTGAAACTGATTCAGACAACATACCACTTAAGCTGTCTGCGAAAAGAGGTAACAAAAGCAGTTCTTCCGTGGTCAAATCATCGTCAAAGAACAAAGATGGCAATAAGCAGGGAGGTGGTAAAAACATTGAAGAGAAGAATCAAACGAAATCTTTATCTGAAGATGATGACGTAAGATTTTTACTATGAGTGTTTACTTTCCTTTTTTTGTTTCTGTACTTAAAGTATGAGATCTTTAACTAAAATTATTTACCCTTTTGATTTTTAGGGTATGGATGTTTCTCTAAAGTCAGTGCTAAAAAGGGCTACCAAAGGGAAAGGCAACTTGGAGGGAGCCCGTTCGACTGGTTCAAAAAGGAAACGCTCCGTTACTAAAAAGAAAGCAAGTATTCCTAACCAGTAACTCGTTCCTCATAGGTTGACTTTTAGTCAGTATTCTTGGGTCAACATCTAAACGTTGGATTCCTGTTATTGTTATCTTTTCGCAGGTAACGGAGACTATAAAGTATGATGATAGCTTGGTTGGACAAAAAGTCAAAGTTTGGTGGCCTGAAGATAAGATGTATGCGCTACTCTTAACAAATTTCAAGTTTTTTTTCATGCAATGTTGCTGATATATACATCCTTGCTTGTAGGTATTATGAAGGTGTTGTTGTATCTTTCAGTTCTGCCGAAAAGAAGCATAAGGTTATTTTACGACTTACCTTTGTCAATCATAACTACCAGCTTAGCTGATATGTATTAACATGGGTACGGTGAACAGGTTTCGTATGTGGATGGGGATGAAGAAACCTTGAATCTAATGAAAGAAAAGTGGGAAATTCTAAAGGAATTTTCTACACCAATCAAGGAGGTTGCTGAAGTTCAAAATAGTGATATTCTTCCGGACATGTATGCATTACCTGTCCATAATTTTTTTAATTAGTATTTACATTACAACAATGTTTCTCAAACTTGAGAATTTTGATATCTTTAAACAGAGTTGGTAGCACCGAGGGTGAAAACAAAGTCAACACCAAAGAAGTTGAGTCGAAGGAAGACAAAAAAGACGAAGAAAGATGACAAAAAAGCAACACCCAAAAAGATTGTGTACTCAAGGGGTAAAAAAGAAAGCAAAAGTAAAACTAAATCTCCTGGTGATAATGTGAAAGAATCTGGGAGTGGAAATGCTGCTGAAGAACCGGAAAGTGAGAAGGAAAAGTCAACAGAGACTCCAAAGACCGGGGCAAAGACTGGAAAGAAGAAACGGAAGATGAATTAAGTGGGAGCTGGATCTTCTACCAGGTGGTGAAAATGGGTACATTTTGGTAGTAGATAGTGTTTAAATTGCTTGGTAGATTCTGTTGGCTTCTGTTTCTATAGTAGGGTATTAGGCTGGTTTATGTTACATGCCTTCTTTTAAGATTTATTTTCAAAAACTTGCTGGGTTGCAAATTCTTGGTGTTTTCTTATATGTTCTGCAAAATGGGTTGCAAATTCTTGGTGTTTTTAAGATTTAGAAGAACATTCAGTTTTCAAATCAAGATTCTGCTAACTTAGCAGGGCATTGGTAAATCCAGATTCTACTGCTTAGCAGGGTATTGGTAAATCAAAGATTATACAGTTTAGCAGTGTACTAGGCAAGCAGGGCGCAACCAGAAGGTGATGATTAAGATGTGGGTCGCGCTGGTGGTTGAAAGGTGGTGCGGTGGAGGTACGATGGTGGTTGTAGGTGGTGGTAGTTGGAAATTTATGTTATCTAGTTTTTAAGGGTAGTGGTTCAGGGTTGTGCCGACTTCAATAAAACATTTCAGGGTAGTGAATCAAGGTAGTGAGATAACAGCGCAGGATTAGAGGGATTCAGAGTACCCAAGGGCGGCGCCCCCTGCCTTTAATGGGGTCTTGATTTTCAGGTTAAAAAACAAAAGGTGAACGTCATTACTCGAAAGAGCAAATCAATTATTTTGGTAACGCCAGTGTGGGGCTAGGTTCAAAAGTGGGTAAGGGAGGGATGTATTTTTGTAATCTTTTTGTGTAAAGCAGAGGATAGTAACATTTGCTTTTAAAACAATTAATATAACTATGAACGAGGAGGGACAATTATTAATTATTAAATTAATTAAAGACTGATTAGAAAGTGAGCTTGGGCTAGTTCTATTCATGGGCTCGGTTACAATGGAATTTAAAAAACGTATCATATTAGCAGGCAAATAGCAGTTGAGGCCCCTAGGGGCCCAATTGGTAGTTTCTCGTTTTGTTTGTATGATTCAGTAGACAGTAGTTTCTTTCTTATGATCATCGTTAGGATTTAAGGTTTGGTTATTATTGTTCAACTTTGATATGTCTTATCTACATATATGATTGTCCAACACTTAAATGTTTATTGAATTGTGATGATTGAGTTCGGATTTATTTATGTGATATGCTTTGGTTGAATGTGTTAATCATTAGATGAATTATTGTTGATTATCGATATTGTCATTTCACTTTTAAGATACTCTATAATGTGTGCCTAAAGTTAGTCAATCAAAATATATTTGTTATGTTTATGTAACTAATTGAATATTCATCTAGAACATTGTGTAATTGCAATCCTACTTACCTGAATGACAGGTATGTTTTGAAAGAGTGTTAATCATATGCATGTGATATCTATTTATTTTGGCGTGTTTAATTCCTATGTTGATTCGACAGACGGTTAATATAATGTTTTTTTAACGGCTAGAACTTTCGATTGGCAGAACAAATTTCAAAACAAAAGAAAGAAAATTACATGTCTAGCAAAGACATTTCGAGTAAAATATATGCCGTTAGAATCACTCCATGACAGAAGGTTAATGATACGCAGCCTTATCGTTCCTAGTAAATCCTAGTTATTTTAGGTAAGGATCAGACCCTTGGGGTGTACGTACATGGATTGTGCTCTAGATTGCCGCCTGATTGTTCCTAGTAAATCCTAGTTATTCTATGTCTATGTAGTCAATTAAACGTTGTTATCGCCCGATTAAGTCTTGCATTTAAGTAACCAATCCTGAAACTAAAAGTGATTGTTTGCTTTCCATTTTCAGAAATGATATTAGCTTTCTTTTGGTGTCTATATGTTTCTTAGTTCTCGATTTAATTGCAAATTTGTGATACTGCTCACATATTCCTGGTCTTCATCACAAATCGGACTCAAACAGTCAAACACAAGTGAGGACCCATGGCTTTTTTTTTCAAGATTAATTTGTTTGGTAAATGATCGTTCGCAAAACATTCATTTAACTTTGAAGGCGTTAAGAGACCCTTCTGGCTCAACCCTGCTTCACCTTAATTGTTATTTGAACAATTATACTTGTAAACTAGACAAAAACCCAATGTGATGATATATATAGTGACCATTAATGTCTCACCTCGTAACAAATGTGTATAATTAATATAATATATATGCCCTCGAGGTAGTAGTGGAGTAGTTGGGGAAACACTTGGTGTTATTAGCGATCCAGGTTCGATTCTTGCCCTCCCTATTATTTTCTGCGGCACCTGATGATGATGGGAGACTTGGTGGTGATCGCTTAGTTCGATCCTTGAACTTAACGGATTTTGCCTCACCGCACTGTTGTGCCTTTGGGCGAGTATTCGTGCGCTTCGGCCCTAGGTGTGGGTTTTCCTCGGTTCGGTTGGCTAATGTATCTCGTTGTAGTGAATTTTGTCGGTAACTCATTTGGAGGATTCGTTGGGCATTCAAAAAAAAAAACACTATATACATTGATACAATGAGAATGATTTTGTGGGAACACTAATTAACCATATTGCTAATTATGGTAAAGATAATTCAATAAACCTAGTATGTTCTGGTTCTAAAGTTTGAAGGATGAAGTGGATGGCCTGTAGGATGGAGACATGCATTTGTTTTTAGGTTTATTTTACATATTATGTATCTCACTTATGTCAATTCATTTTAATTCATTATTTCAAGTGTTTCACATGATCTAAATACAAACATATATATATTCTTATTTTACAATAACAACTAGTACTATACCCGTCCGCTGGGACGGGTTCTAAATGTTACAACATTTAAACAATGTGTATATTGAAGATCCCAATAAAATACTATCCAAGTAGGATTAGTAGATGCAAAAGTTGGTTAATTCCGATGCATGTTAACTCAAAATTTGTTATTTAGTTTGCGTAATTTAACTAACATATTTGCTTTGTTGTGTATATTCCAGAATTTTTTAAGGAAAAACAAACAATATTAAAATATGTTCAAACATATAATACATATTAGTATCTAAAATACATCAATAACGTCTTATGCGGGTGTATGAATTACATGGCCGGTTTTGAAGGGGTGCGGGGAGGACTCCCGGCCCGGGCCCAATTTCTAGTGGGACACTGTGACCTGTGACAGTGGCTAACAGTGGAATAAAATTCATCGAAAAAATTTAAATGATTTGTGCATAGTGTTGGTGTTACAGGGTATAAAATGGGTTGTTTTGAAGAAGATGATGACATAGTGTAAATGCTAGAAAATGATGGGGGTACTATAGACATTAGAATATGCTAATGTATGAAGAAGAAAAAAAACATACAGTGGTGTCATCCTATTTTTTTTTAATATTAGCAATAACTTAAAAATGATCCCTTGTCTTATTATTTTAATGTTGGTTCCGATTTTTTGCTCGCACTAGACTCTCCAAACATTTAAGTTAAAAAAAAATTACGGATTAGTGATGATAGCTATCGAGAATGTATTGTTGGATAAAAAAATATGTGAAGAATTGATTCATCAATTTGATATTACTTTAATCGTTGTTTAAAAAATATAGTTTACGTTATTTATTTCGTTAAGATCTAAAACTAAGGGGCACATATTTCGCGGCTCAGCCCGGACCCTTGAATTTTCAGGGATGGCCCTAATGAATTACTACCGATGACAATCCGGCAATACGGGTAATGCAACGGAATTATTAAAAAAATCCCTGTAAGACTACAATTCTTTGTATTAGTTATATACTTATATATAAATTCACTATACGCACACAAATGTGTCATATAAAATTTGTATACCTGCCATCCTAATGTAAAATTTGGCCCTTTACTAATGAAATGACCTATTTTTGTAAAACAAAACTTTACTAAACACACCATTGATACTACGCATTCATATATTATGTATACACTTAGACTTTTTGGCGTGGAGTCGGCAAACACCTCGGGGAGGTGAGGTGGCAGTGGCCACCGAAGGGGAAACCCCCCCTCCCCCAAATCAAATCGGCATCTTCGGTGGAAAATCACCGCTGATGTAGCATTTGGGGGAGTTGGAGAAAAGGGGCACCACACCATATAGCCTTTATGATACGAGAACAAAACAATATGCTATATAAAAACATTGAACATACATCAAATTAAAAGGCATGTTTAATGACAAATGATAATATTTGTTTTGGATGTATTTAAAAAGATAGATTGTCTAACAATAGCCTTGCTTGCTGTTCTATCTGCTACATGTTAACAAAAAAAAAAAAATTCAAACGATACAACCATGGGATGAGTAAACTACCCAACTTAAATAATACAACACAATTATAATGCCTTTATAGGATTTATATTGTTCAGGTAAAGACTGCTTAGGCATACAATGAGGTGCTTATAGTATATTGGGTGTTGCTATATTTTTATGAACTACATAACCTAACAATTATAGAAGGGGCGAAGCTTTTACATTAATTAAAATAATTACACACCACGCTTTGTAATTAAAGAAAGCATAATCCTTTGAAGAATCCTCACAAGTCACAACTGCCATCTACACCCATGGGATAATCAAATTTGCATCATAAAACATTGTAACCATCAAATTACATGTATAAACACTATAGAAGTAGCCCATTATCAATTATGTTTTTTTTTTGACTTTGACTTTCATTAAAACGGACGAGTCCTCAAATTGAGGGCCGTCAAACCAAAACAACCAACTTACAATATATACAATGGGAATTAACCCACTACATCCATGAAACATTTTTGAACCTACTATTTTTAAACCACAAGAACGATAAAGACTTGACGCTAGAGACGATCTCATGAACCTTCGGCTCTTTATTATTAAAAATCTTGTTGTTTCTAGCACCCCAAATCACCCAAAATGTAACGATAATGATACCCAAGACCAACGTTCTTCTAGTTTTAATGTTTTATCATTCGAGGCTTGTTTATGCAACTCCAATAAATCCTTAACTTCGAAAGCAACTATACTCTGCAGCCCACACCAACTGCCTATAGCATTCCATACCCCATATGAGAAACCGCAGCCAGTGAAAAGGTGTAAGGAAGACTGAAGGTCGTAATTACACAGAGCGCAAACCTGGTCAGCCATGTGGATATTTCTTCTAAGCAGAGACAACGCCACTGGAATTCTGTCCATTTCAGACCTCCACGCAAAAATATTGCATTTGAGGGGTACCCAATGCACCCATTTAAACATGTACCCATCTTCGTAGGTTCTATGTTTCAACATCAAACTTTTTACGGCTTTAACTGAGTATGGAGCAGCTCCACTGCCGAACCAAGACCAAACATCCGGACGTGCGCTGATCCTGACCTGCTGCAGCTGCGAGAACAGACACAACCATTCTGCAGCCACGTCTGCTGCTGCAACCTGCAGCTGATCCGGCTGCAAAACATTCCACGCACCACTAACAACACTACTGACCCATTTATCACAATACCAAGCTATCTTTTTGGTTCTATACTGAACAATATTGGGAACTTATCTTTTGGAGGCCCATCCAGAATCCAATGGTCCAACCAAAACCAAATAGTCTTCCCATCACTGTCAATTATGTGATGACAAGTAAACAGAAACCAATATATTTGTAACTATTATGTCATTAAACAATTAATAACATATACTTCACCAAAATTTACCTTTAAGACTTCACTCCAAAGGGTATAAGATTGTGCAGATCTTGAAGTGATACAAATAAAACACTATTTGACTTCCAACATAGATGGATAATCATCAAACCACTTGTAGTAAACACAAATGTTCTTTACTTTGAAGAAAAGAAACTGCATTTATATGCAGAACAGTATCCTTAGGTATTTAGTAATAGAAAGTTTGTTATACAAAGCATGAACAACAATATTTAATTCAATGTAAGTGAAAATATTATATTATACTCAAATTAGGTAAGATCTACTCACCCAATAACACGCTCAACCTGAAGATACATAACTCAATGTGAGATAAATTAGCACATCATAATCAAATAAGTTATAATATTTTGGGAGAACATAAAACTGATTTTTTTTGGAGCCACACCTTTACCTCTTCAATAATAAAAATCATGCTACACAAAACATGAACGATAATATTTATTTCAATGCAAGTGAAATATCATATTATACTAAAATAAGGTCAAATCTACTCACACAATAACCCGCTCAACATGAAGAGATACAAAACAAATCAATGTGTGATAAAACACACACACAGAATAATCAAATAAGTCAACTTTACTCACGTAGACTTGTGCCTTCACAACATCAAGAGATACAAATGTACAACATGAAGACATTCATACATATATTAATCTGCACAACGTGAACATGAACAACAATGCTTATATAAATATGAGTAAAAAGATATTATATGATACTTAAATTAGCTAAAACATGAAGACACGGCAAATAAAAATAAGAGTTGTAGAGCATCACCACAACCACTAGTCCTGAAAAGTTTACACAAATATATTTTTTTAGCTATTACAACAAAATATAATACATTGATAAAAAAAATTATTAATATCTGACCTCAATGTATAGCAAGGAATCAATTCAGTTCTGCATTATAAAACAACTAATAAATGTACAATAAGAATAAGATTTGTGTACAAATGCATGTGTATATAGATACCTTTATTGTTGTGGCTGATGTTTGGAGAGCAAGTGAGGTTCATATTCGAACATTCACAAGTCATTTCCATCATTTTGCACCCCTAAATTTGGGAATTTATACATAAGAAAGTGTGACGTAAACTCATGATAGCAAAAAGAAATTGAACGTTATGTTTTTGTTCTTTTTTACTACGGTTTCGAAAACTTAAGACCATAGGAGCATAAATCTTCATCCCTTACTCGAACGGTAAAATGATGCATTAATCATACAATCATGTGGGTATGACTTACATTCGTAATTTCAAAAGTTAAAAAACATTGGAACCGCGTTCTTCGCCTCAACTTGTCCCAAATTCATAATTGACCCATGAACACTCCACCTCTTAATCATCCTTTGGAACCGCCTTCTTAGCCTCAACATGTCCCAAATTCAATAAATTTCAAAACTTTATACAAATGTTTAATCAATGCAGCAATAAAGATTCAAGCAAAACCTATAAACCACCTCTGTGAAAATGTGAGGAAAATTAACTTGTAATACCAGCAACCCAAGCAGATCCTAGTGATACAGGTCTTCCGATCCTCTGTTCCATTTGTCCGCTGTTAACAACAAAGACAGATCAAACATTAACTTTAATGCAAACAAACCATTTCAACTCCCAAAAAAACTTACCTGATACAAATTCAACACACATAGCGGGCCTCCAAATGCACTCTAAACTTGTACACACGCCAATTGGTCTAGAAAATGGGTTATATACATTCTATTCTTTCGGATTCTCAGGTAATAAAAAAATTGATGAATACCTAGAATAAGGAGATGTTAGATTTAACAGAATGAAATAAAATTAAAATAACAAAAGGTAAGAAATAAGAATCAATGTTGAAAAAGATGAATATGAACCTGAATGTTTAAGTGTTCCTTATTGTGAGAGAAGGGAGGGGTGGGCATTCAAGTGGAGGGAGAGGCGATGGTGGGGGTTTATACTGTGGAGGAGGTTGGTTGAGAGAGACTGCTGAACCCACGTCTTGCTACAATTCAGGAGATATACATGGAAACTGCTCCATAATTTACGCTCATATCAAAATGCCATGAAACCACCTTCAACTGCTGTTCTTAAAATCTAACTGACAATTTCTTGCAATAACCGCCAAATTATTAGGGCTCAGATTAAATCTCAGAAATAACCGCCAAGTTTGAAGGGCCAGGATTAATCAAAAAACGGTTAAAAGTATAAAAAATGACGGTTAGAATGGTGCTGAACAATATATTAATAATTAATAATATATTTTCTGCCAACCTAATCAATCAGATAAGACATCATCATATAATAATAAAATACAAAATGAGAGTTAATTGTACAAAGACATGTTAGTAGACCGGGCTGCTTCAAAGCCCAACATAGGAGACCAACTAACTCGTCTCCCATTCGATCATACAGAATAAAATATTATTAAAAGAAAATGTTTGTTAATTCATTGGGCCTCTAAAAAATCAAAAGCAAAGCGATAAGAAACCTACTGTTGAATATATATAATTTGTAAAGTAACAACCAATCCTTGAACCCTGACCGCCACCCTTTGTCAGACACCATCTTGTGGCTGCTACTCGTCGACTCTTCAATCTTTTCCGATAACATTTCCGTTCATCTATCTTCTCTCTTTAGATTAACAACAATACATCTCTCAAAACACACTTCTTTTTTAGACAGACAAGAGAGAGAGAGAGTGTGTGTGTGTGTGTGTGTGTTATCTGTGTTTTTTAAGTACTAAAAGAAACTTAGATGTTTCTTTTTGTAGATATGTGGCTGCATGTTGTTAGATCTGACTAAAGAAATAGTTTTTTTTTTTTATTTTTATATATGTTTGTTCTAGCTAGGGTTTTATGAAAGTACTATGGGGTGATATGAGGTAGTGCTGACAGAAGAGAGTGAGCACACAAAGGCAAATTGTACCAAAGTGTGTTGTATGATTGTTTTGGGTGCTCATGATCTATCTGTCAGCTTCTTCTTTACTTCTCTCACTCTCTTTCTGTACTTGTTTTTGTTTCTCTCACTAGACTTAAACTGGATATGTTTCCATGGTTAACTCTCTTTGATTTTGAGTGTAGTCTGCTCTAGTTTTTTTTTTTTTACTTTTTTTTATTTGCTGTTTTATCAAAAGTTAATTGGGTGTTTGGTTTTGTTAGTACATATTATAAGCCTATATATATGTTTTGCTTGTGTTTTATTTGGAACAGTGAAACAAATTAGGTGGTTGAAGAAACATGATGACAAAATGGTAGAGGAAATAGTTTTTGTTACTAATCATAGTATTATAATTTCGAATTTTATGAATCCCAATTGAGAAAAATAATATTTTAGTCAACACATTATTATTATTATATGTATTTCTTAATTAGGGATAGGTTTTGAATTACTATGATAAAAGCGTGTCTTTTCATGGTTCACTGTGCTAAATCAACGGAAAACTGACATTAGTTTATGTGACAATATTTACACTTTATGTTAGAATGGTCCTCACTATTTTTATTTTTCTTTGCGCATGCAATTTGCCTATACAAAATATGGGGTTTGACTGTATCTTTTGTTCTTAATTTGGCTCTTTCATTTTCACACTATTTGGGTATATGAGCCGTGGAAAGAGAAGGGGGGGGGGGGGGGGGGGGGGGGTTTCTCGGTATCATTTAGCCTATAGAAATAGAGAAAAGGTTTGTCACTTTGCCCTTTGCATGTTTTACTGTTTGGGGAAATTAATCTTTTGATTTTAAGTTTATGTTTTCATACTAGCATCTGAGTAATTAGATATAGTATGTCATTTCACCTTCCTTTTCATCTTCCTGTTTCTTTAGTAACATTTGAATAAAGGTTTGCAATAATAACAACACAATTGGTACATGTTTCTTTAGTTTTAACACGACTTCGTTATAAAGCTATTGACTCCATTGAAATTTTCTTTATTCGACATGGCATCCTACATCTGCATCACATGATCACACTTCGTTTGGTTTTTGTGAGAGTATTATAATTACTTGTGTTTGATCTTGTTGCCGTTTCTTTCTTCTTTCAACTATTTCTTTCTAGCTTCTTCGCAATTTTGTTTCTTATGATTGCACTACACATCACATTTATCTCCTACTTCTCTTAATATTATGATTAATTACTTCGCTTGAAGTATTCTTAAGGAACCAAAAGCATCGAAGTGTAACCTTTTCGTCCAGCCAGAAACCGCCTTTGAGCTTAACTAGTAGTATCTTTTTGTTTGTTTGTGATGCCTTTCTTTGAAAAAAAAATAATAAACAGCTGAAAGCGGCATATGTTAAAATTTCAAATTGAGACACTATATATAGGCTATTTTCTTTACTTTTACGTAATATGATTTTTATTGTAGAAAGTATATAAATAACATAAGTAGAATGACATAGTCTATAAACCAAAATAGCAACTATAATTATGGTAAGTTTTCACTAGGTACAGATATAATTCAATATTCATCTGCTGAGCATGAAGAGTGGCTTAAAGTCTTCAACTAGTTAGTTTGGCTATGTTATCTTATTAATTTCTGTTTCAGTTTTGCAGGACTTTGGAGTAAGATATACCTATATTTTGCTGTTGAGGCCCTTTTATTGAGTTCGGCTAGTCTTTAGATAATTTGTTCTCTTGTCGCATAATTAACTTATGATATTTATGTGTTTATGAAACTTTAATTGCATTTGCCACCTAAACTGTGATTACTTTTGATGTCATTCTATAGTGCATGGTTATTGAAAGTTTGAGCTACAACTCAAGCTATCAATGTGAAAAAGGCATATCTTAAATCTCCATTTTTTTTAACCAGCAAACGGATAATTTACAGAGTTAGAATGCAATATTACTCGAGTGGCACTTGAATTGATGTTCTGATACCTTTTAGTGTGCCCATGCTCGTAAAACTACTTCGCAAATGTGAGGATTGTTCGGGGTGGTGATTGCCAAAGTTTTTATATCCCTCCTCAATTTGCGGCTTTTCTTCGAAAATCAACTGCAACTTCACAATTCAAGAAATATTCCTCTCTTAATCATTGG
>CM061230.1:79313999-79337490 GCA_030844895.1 Ambrosia x helenae
TTGTATAGCCACATCCTTAAATTTTCTGGAGTAATTGTTCATCATCCTACATATCTTATCTACTTTTACCCCATATCGGAACATGGAGACTAAAAGCTGTTAATCGGAGGATTAAAGTTATAGAAAATGGATTGGAGATTCAATTGACTGAAGACTATACCAAGCTCTAAGTATCACATTCATGCTGCATATCTTATCTATTATTTTCTCTCTACCAGATCTTGGAGACTAAAGCGTCAATCGAAGGATTTAGTGCAAAGTGTCGTTTCCTGCCGAATCGCGCACGCACACCACTATACGTTTTAAGAAATTGAGAGAGGTGAATTTAAATTATAAATAGGATATTAGTCTTATTTGTAATTCAGATTTATCTGTAGAAATTCTGAATTTTGAATCTAATATATTGTTCCTAATAGGGGTTTCGTTATTGGGTTATAACTGAATTAACCGAAGATCGAAGCAAAAAAACCCAAAAAGCATAACTAAATAAGAATTTGGTTATTGGGTTATTCGGTTCAGTTTTTGGTTACGACTGAAAAAACAAATTTAAACTAGCGGTTAACCGAACCGATGAACACTTAGAAATCGAATTTATCGAATAAGAATTTGGTTCCGTCGCTCTTCGACTTTCCGCCGCTTGCAGCTCACAGCAGGTTCTATCCACAATATCCTCATTTATATAATTTGTCCGCTTGATTATGAGAGTTAGAATAATTTATGTTTTCGGAGATGTGCTATTGATAATTGTATGGTTAAATGATTTTCTTTTAGTATTTTGAATTTAAATTTAGTTAGGTTTCAGTTCTAATTATCTCATTTGGATGTGATGCAGAATGCTAGAGTCGCCATACAACCTGTTATTTGGGAAGCTCGCTTTAAGATGCTTTTTGATGAGTACTTTGAAGATGCCGAACATTTTAGTAAAAAAACTTTTGCTCAACTTGACTGACGAGTAGATCTAACTGCTCCTATATACTCGAAACAACTGCTTCATAATTCATATGAATACAGACTTTTAGTTAGATTTACTATATTATTGTTGTGGTTTCTCATCCTAAATTAGGCATTCTATCACATAGTTGTAATTCTTTGTAACAAAACACTATCTATGGTAAAAAATATATACCCGCGGCAACGCGCGGGCATACCCACTAGTACATTATAAAGGAGGAGTGATATACCATATTGTAATTTTTGACATGAGTACTAATTTTAAAGCTACATATACAATTTAATAAAGCTTATTTGATAGGGGTAAAATTGTCACTTAGGTGTACATTAAGACACTTACAAGGTTATTAATGTAATTTTATATTTGTTTTTTAACTAACATGTAAAATGTGATTCCCTTAATACCCTCCACCCTTCACATTCCAGAGAGTAGCTTGTTCTTCTTGAAACTTATGGGGCCTTAATTCCTCACATTCAACTCCCCTTAATTGATTACCTCCAATAGTAACTCCTACATTAGTTATGCATCATTATTATGAAGCGGGTCTCTCCTCTTCAAGGGATGATTGCTTTGGAGAACCCTACATGAGCCATCACCACCGCCTCCCTTACTCCCGTCGCACAACCGCCACCATCTCTTTCACCACAGGTATACACTTTAACCTAATTACTTCACCAACTATGTGAATCAACACTCTCCACACTCAATTGATACCCCTGAAGAGCTTTTTGATGTTTTTTTAAGCTATTTGTGGTTTCTTTCAGATGTTTTGATGCTTTATTAATGTTGTTTTGATGCTGATTTGGGGCTAGGTTTTTTTGTATTAATGTACAGGGTGTTTAAGAACTGTTGATGAAACGAGACGATATCAAATGGTATGTTTTCCTAATTTTTATTGTAACTGATTCAAATTTAAGTTTTTATATACAATGCTTCCATTTGTGGGCAAGTATCAATTAGGAATTATTGTTTATTAATCATAGTGAAGCCTTAAATCCGACTGCGATGAGCACAATATCTTATTTGCAGAATTCAGTTTTTGGAGTTTGGTAAGTTGGTTGTTATCATAACATTATATCTTGACATTAACTTTACTTAACATAGATATCCTTGAAATTAATTGGTTCACAAAGATATACATGGTGACTTATACACTTGAGATGTTGATAAAGTTAGTGTGATTGATTTGTTAGTTGTTGTGAATTGGAATGTTAGATGAAATATTGAATTGAGATCGTAGTAGTTTTGACTGTCGGTGGCTTTATTGTTTTCTGGCTTTATCGAGATCTAGGTTATTATCAGTAAACCCCAACAACAACTAGCTGGTGACAAAAACAAATGAACCCGCGGCAACGCGCGGGCATTCACACTAGTATGTTTTAATAAATATGTTGTGTTCAGTTTATAATATAATCAAACCGGTCAACCCATTAAAATAAAAATTAAAGCACGTATACAATTTACAAGTTCAATCAACTAATTCATTCACAATCAATTTAACCTGCAATCTATTTATTATAACCCGTTTCCAACTTACTTATAGTTCATTTGCAACATTCCAACTTGTTTGGACCATTTAGATGAACGGATTACATGTGTGTGTTATTCATGGTACATGATTTTAATTTTTAAGTGCATATAGGTTAGCGTTAGATAGTTTTTAACACGAACAAATACACGGTTCATTCTTCGGATCGTCATTTGCAACTTGTCAAACTAAAACTTGGATCGTCAATTTCAACTTGTCAACCTAAAATTGTTAACATTTCAAAGTGAAATGATTGCTACCCCTATTTTTATTCATGAATATCAAACAATATTTCAAATAATTTTTAACTTTATTCTTATCAACTTAATATAAAAATGATTTATTTGTAACGTTAACTTTCTTGATTTATTTAAATTGTTGAAATCACTTGAAAATATATCAGTCACATGATACACATAGCTGGTCAAATATTGTCATGCGTTTTTCTCATGTACAAGAATATGATGATATCACCAAATACATAGATAATAACAAAACAAACATGGCAAAGACACTAGAATCTTCTATAACATGAATTTATAACTTTCAATTGAGCATCAACTACGTGCTTTCAGTCAAGTTTAAACAATCCAAAAGCTATGAAGACCGCTTTAGTGTTTTCACTTCATTTTGGTCTCTTGATCTTAGTCCAATGTGTTAGGGATCAATTTGACCCCCTTTTAAGATTCGAAAAGGTTCAACATCTTAAACAAACGTACGAAAGTCCAGAGTTGACGACTGAAGATTTTATGGTTCACGTAGGCTCACAACACGGGATGAAGGCGGCTGACAAGATTTCAAGATTACCCGGGGAACCAAGAAGGTCCAAGTTTAATCATTACTCGGGTTATGTAACCGTTGATCCACATCATGGTAGAGCTCTATTCTACTATTTTGTAGAGTCGACACACAAACCTTCTAAAAAACCACTTGTGTTATGGCTTAATGGAGGTACAAAAATCCCCAACTTTACTTTTTTATAGATCTTTAACTCTACACCCTTTTATTCTACACTAACCACTATATTTATCCTAGGACCCGGTTGTTCTTCGATTGGAGGTGGAACAATGATGGAACTTGGCCCATTTCGAGTCAATAAAAATGGTAAAACTCTATCAATAAACAAATATTCATGGAATAAAGGTAAACTATTTCTCGTTATTATTCAATGTCTAATTGTACATTTTGTTTTTATGCGAAAAATAATTTAAGAAAATTGCAAAAATAATTTTTTTACATGCTAACTCACACACCCATTATTGTAGTGGCTAATATGTTATTCCTGGAATCTCCGGCTGGTGTCGGATTTTCATACTCCAACAAATCTTCTGACTATGAAGTCCCCGGAGATGCACAAACCAGAAAAGACTCATACACATTTCTAATCAACTGGCTGGAGAGGTTCCCGGAATACAAAACTAGAGATTTTTACATAGCTGGAGAAAGTTACGCCGGGCATTACATACCTCAACTTGCCGAATTAATCCTTAGAAGCAACCAAGACGATAATCATATAACAATCAACTTGAAAGGGATTGCGGTAATTATCATAACACCAATAATTTAAAAAACAAATTTATATAAATTTATGGTCACAAACTTTATTTTTTTATTTTTTTCAGATTGGAAATGCATTTATTGATGATGAAACTCAAAGAAAGGGAAAACATGACTTTTTGTGGTCACGTTCTATAGTTTCTGATGAAATCCATGATGGAATCCTTGCAAATTGTGACTTTTCATGGAATTCAGTTTTGTCTGATATATGTAAAGCTTATATTAACGAAGAGAATTACATCGTTGGGAATGTATTTCCCTTTGAGATTTATGCTCCCTTATGTGTCAATGGAACATCTAAAAAGGTAAACTTTATGTTACTTTTTTTTGTTATTTTTTTTGAACGATCAACTAAAGTATTGTCGGGTACTCTGTACGCGGCCCCCAATGACCGAAAGGGCCCCAGACGGCCTCTAGTCCGTACGGACAGAGCCCTTCGGCCCACCCGTCTCCTGTTCCAGGGAAAACCCGGCCCACAAACCCGCCCGAAGGCACGACGGTAGTGAACCGGTAAAACCTGGAGGGATCAAGAGTCGAACCCATGACCACAAGGGTCAAGGGTCTCTCCATCACTTCCCAACCACCTACCCCACCACAAGGGTGGGGGTATCCATCACATGCCTCCCGTGGGAATCGAACCCGGCTCCCCCATAGAGAGAACCAACCCTTTTACCGCTAGGCCACATGATCAGGATACTTTTTTTTGTTATTAACTAATAAAACCGTCTAGGGGTCTATTTTTTTTTTGATCGGCTAGCGCAGTGGTCTCTTTTTTTTGTTTTTGAGGAGCCACTGACAACTGACGCGGACCCAGTTCGAAGCGGCGCCATGGCGTCAAACTGGTTTGTATTGTGGTCTAGTTGTATGGTGCTTGTATTCACAAACTGGCGTGAATTTAAATCTTTGCAAGGACTAAGATATGTTGTCATAATGTCTTTTTATACCGAAATCTTTGTAGATTGCAGGTTTTGATCCGTGCACACAAGACTATATCGAGAGTTACTTGAACAACCCTCGAGTCCAAAAAGCGCTTCACGCGAATCTCACAGGCCTTTCGGGACACTGGCAAGATTGCAAGTAAGAACTTTTTCTCGAATTTTGTGTTCATACGATGTTTTAAAATTTGTTTTGAGCACAAAAAGGTTCTTACGATTGTTTTTTTTTTTTTTTTTTTACTTTTTTTTATAGTGACAAGATATTTGAAAACTGGACCGATCAACCGTTTACTATGTTACCAACTATCCAACGACTCATGGGGAGTGGCATCCGCTTCTGGATTTATAGGTAACTATCATACATAAAGATTTTGATATATGTTACGTAATAGTTTTATATTTATATTTATTTACATGATATTACCACCTGACATTATATATAGTATTAATTTACAAATGGTTTGTGCATCATAATCTTGTACAATATGCATAACAAGTGTTTTGTGTATTAAAGGGTTACATTTGTTTTGTATGTAGTACCCTACTTTGTTTTTTCCTTAGTTTTTTTTTCATTTTTAACCTCAATACTTTTCATTTTTTACATTTAACCCCCTGCATTTTTTTTACTTTTAACTTTATCTCATGTATCTTAAAACATAATTTTAGTTTCACGTTTCACTCTAAATTTTTCGAGTTGACACGCTGCAACGTGCTGTGTAGTTCAACGTTTTTACCTATATTTTTACCGTCAAACGGTGACGCTGTGTTCTAAGTTTCACTAATTTTTGTGCATTATCGCGCCGCAACGGGTGTGCATGGTTCACCATTATTTCGGTGTCGTAGATCGCTGGCAATAGTGTGACATTGATGCTACTTGGTACAATTTTATGTCATCCGCAACAACGCGCGGATCTTAATTCTAGTTAGAATAAATACATATATATATCACATAACAATAACAATAAATATGTAATTCGGCTGTCATGCCAAACATGTGACACTTTCAACTTTCAAATTTCAAATGTCTATTAATACTTATTTACTGACAACTAAAAATATGTTATTCATTTTTCAGTATTAATTTGTATTTAATATATATATGATCATCCAATATAATGCAGTGGGGATATCGATAGTAGAGTGTCAGTGACAACAACAAAATATGCAATAAAGAAACTTAATCCAACGATAAAGACACCATGGTACCCATGGTACTTAAATGGAGAGGTAAGAAACTAATAATTACAATTTCATCTAGTGTTAATATCGTGTTTAATTCATTTAAATGGTCATATTTTATTGTTTTGTTTATTATTAGGTTGGTGGGTACGTAGTTGAATATGAAAACTTAACGTTTCTTACTGTTAGAGGAGCTGGACACTTTGTACCAAGCTATCAACCTGAACGTGCTCTCGCACTATTCTCATCTTTTTTGAATGGAAAGCCTCCCGTGTCTATGTAGTTGTGCTTCTAGCTTTGGGCTCATAATTAGAATCCGAGCGGGCTTTTGATCTGTAGTCGTTTGATGCATTGTTGAACTTAGTTTGCGTATTTTGAAGGAAATTACAATATATTAGCATGCTTATGTCTCCTAATACATGGTTTTAATTTTCTATTAGACCAAAATGCCTATTTTGATGATACTATGAATGATGAAATTCTATACTAATGCCTTGTAAACTTAATAAGATCCAATTATATTACATTTATAAAATGAAAAAGGAATAATACAAGTAAAAAAAAGTGAGTGAAAGCATGGGCACCAGCCATAATCACAAAGGAGAATGAGTACATTCATGAGTAAAGGTGTAAAGCCATTCAAAAGTAATTGTTCAACCATGTCTTATGGATCTTGCTTCAAAGAGTCCTAATGACACCTAATTGAATCCCATGATATAACTCTAAGATCATATAAATCATATAAAAAAAACTAAAACCAAACGTTTAAATTATTGTTAAAATATCAAAAAAAAAAAAAATAGTGTTTGCGGTACGTCGATATATTTAATATTTCATTCGACAATACAAAAATATAACATTTAGATACAAAAAATTTGTAGAGTATCTAAACAAATCTTGAGCATTATAGTACGTTCAATTGTACCTGTTGGGCGATTAAGAATAGGAGAAAATTAATTTGAATATAATTTCTAAATAATACTTATAACTTCAAAAATATATTATGTGAAAAAATCCTATATACTAACACCATTGGTTTAAAATGCGTGAGACGCTATGAGACGTTTAGTTATAAAAACATAGAGGTGCGAGAGGAAAGCCAATTAAGAAACATTTAAATATATGGTTTTAGTTTTGCTTAACTTTTTTTTTCCCTAAATTCCAATAATGTTGAAAACTGATTTGTGTTCAAAATAAATTATTTTTTTGTCGCGTAATATAAAAAATGGTTTATTATAAATTGATCGGTTAATAAATCATATTAGACTGTCGTTTGTAGTGGGCAAGCGAGCAGCCGCGAGGGGTTAAACCAGCCACGTGGTTCACGCACTGCACAACACCTATACGTGAACGATGGCGCAAGCGAACAGGGGCGACCCTGCTCACGTCTGCTAGCGAGGTAAGATGTGTGTTTTTTATATATTTTTCTATTTTTTTAGGGTTTTAGGGTTTTAATGAACGTTTGATGATTTGAAAATCGGAAGAGAACCTTTTTACAGGAGTTAGGGTTTTTAGTGGAGAAGATGATTACAGGAGCCTTGTTCTTTTTTATTTTATATTTTTTTATTTTTCTTTGATTTGAGTAATTTAACACATGGGAATTCAGTTTGTTTATTTTTTATTATTTTTTTTAAATATTTATGTTTTAAATTTATTAATTATAGTGTTTTATGTTTTTTTTATTAATTATGTCTATGTAAATTTAAAATTTAAATATTATATAAATTTAAAATAACAAAGTTTAAAAAATAACAATTTAAAAATTTTTTTGGATAAAGCTGCTGCTCACCTCTAGCCACAACACCATCAGGTGAGCGACCAACAGCTTTATCACTCTGCCAACTAGACGCTGACATGGCGCAATATGAGAGGATAAAGTTATGGCTCACCTCTAGCCACAACGGACAGTCTTACGAAAATTTTAGTTAAGCATCATGGGCAACCCTTATGGTGGTTGAAGAGGCCATCGGGCTAGGGCTCTTAATTGTAGGAGACATTTTTTTTATAAAATTCTTATATATGTATTTTCTTTTTAAATAGAAAACTTATTTAATATTTAAACTTTAAAGTTGACCCATTAAAACTCAAACCTAGTTAAGTTGTTAAGTAACCCCTAACACATTTATAGGTCCAAGAGACCAAGACCCACTTGTCCCTAAAACTCATTCTAATAATATGATTTTGCTAATTGTTAGGTTTATAGCTATAACTTTGACCGTCCCCTCAAAAAAATAGTTTAAATTATTTAATTCGTTAAAGGCTTAAAGGAATATTTTTAACGGCTTAAATAGGACACGTAAATTCTCAAAAACGTCCGCCTGTGCTAAGCATATACCAACTTAGTTGTTCTTTTCTCTTTTAATTGCTAACACCCACCCTCCTCCACATCTACATATTTTTGTTCATAGTACACACCGTAAAACTAATCGGCTCAACTTAAACATCGTGTGTTTACAAGACAACAAGACACGTATGGAAACAAAATTTTCCTAGAAGAATCAAAATCGCAATGTACCATAACATCAACAACCGGTAAAAATAATGTAATATTAAATTTTGATCACATGTCAGTCTTATATTATCTTAAACGTTTTGGAAACGTTAATTAATTATATACGCTCTAAATATCAAAAACCAACGATACCGTATTTGATGGTTTTGGTATTTTCCACATTATTATTATTATAATAACCATAAAAAAGTCTACCCTTTCCCACCTACATATTTAAACACAACCGGCTCAGTTCGGCTTGGCTCGCATAGTCTTTTTTTTTTAACGGTTAATTTTTTGCCACACATAAGATTTGATCATTTCACCACTTATAAAGCCAAAGTCTTATCCAACACCTTGATACAATTACGCCGCCGAAGCACTCTGTGCTCGCGTAGTTAGTGAGAGCTAGCTTTAGGCCCACTTCTTTCGACCCACTTCTTTCAACCCACTTTTAGCAACTCTTCTACATATATTTACTTAATTGTTGACACATTGCACAAACCTTTCTCCAAATAACCAATAACCCATCTTCTCCGGTCCTTACATGGAAGTACAGGTGCTACCACCGTCTCCAGCCACCGACTTCAACCTCGAAAGCACCTCCACCACTCCGTACGCCACCGCGCCGTCTAGTCCTCAGTCCACCATCCCATTCACTTGGGAAGAAAAGCCAGGCATCCCCAAACAAAACCTTCAAGATTACTCCCAAGAGTTTCAACAATCCGAATCCGAATTCGACTTCGCTTTCGGGTTCCTCGAGCGCCACTCCATATCCGCAGCCGATGAACTCTTCGACTGCGGCAAGATAAAACCATTAAAGCCGCTAAAACCACCACCACGTATGCATGGCTCCAATGACTCACCAAGTCACCTAAATCGCCAAAACAGCGGTTTAAAGACGCGTTATCGCCTCGTAAGAAGGAGTTTGATCCATTCTCAGAGGCTTTGAAACAAACTTCTTGTGAAAATAAGCAAATTGATGCAACTCACCAGCACGAACGAGGACGAACGATGAAAAACGCTAGACATTATAAACATAAGGTTTCTCGTTCGTTATCGCCATTTAAAATAGGAGACATAATAAACAACAATATTCGGAGTGGTACTTCCAAGGATCAAGCATCATCAACATGGTACAATAAATGGAACATTAAGAATCTTTTGTTGTTTAGGAGTGTGTCTGAAGGAAGTGGTGTTACAAGGAAGAAAGACGAGTCGTTTAGCTTTAGAAGCACGGATGATGGTGGTTTTACGATGGAGGAAGAGATGAGGAAGAAATCGAATTCGTCGTATAAATCGGGTTTGATGGGTTGCTTGAGGTTTAATCAGAATGCAGGGAGTGTTCATGAGATATCTAGAGGGATTAATTCTGTAATGAAACGATGAATATGATGAAGATTGATTGATGAATGATGGTAAGATTTTGATTATTACTTGTTCATTGTATACGTACAGGGTGAATGTTGTTAATGTTATAGTTTGTAATGTGATCTTGTTAATGTGTTGTTTAATCATATCATATGATAATTGGGATTGTACAATATGTAACTTTAATGCCCTTTTGTGGAAAACACATATAATGCTTCTTGGATTCTCTTTTATTCAAGATTTTTTTTTTTTGCCTTTCTTTTTAGTGACTTGCTTCAATAGGTTTTGAATTTCTAAGCAAACATGGTCTTTTTCGACTAGTAATTACGTTTTTAGGAAACGACAAACCTAACCAGTCGTGTTAATTGTGCTGGTTGGACATGTAGGTTTTAGCGATTTGATGATTTGACAAAAGCGGATATTCATTTCAAAATCCTTACTTTGTTTTAAAAACTATTTAGGAACCATACACCCCTTAATTGGGAATCATACACCCTAGCTCACATCACACACCAATAGGAGGCTGCCACATACCCCAGAATATGATGTCACACCCCCAGAATGTGATGTCACGGGGTGTATGAGACCTATAACGCTTTTAAAAAGATTAAAATAGTAAAGATTTTTATGAATTCAATACATATCCATAGTTGTGTTTTATAAAGATGAAAACACATATATTAAATAGTTAACAAGTTAGGTTTATATGATTGCTCCAAATTGTAAAATGTTAGCTAGACTGTCAAACAGTTAAAACCGAATCTTGTAAATTTTGCATGGTTAAACAAGCTAACTTGTTTGATCAGTCGACTTTTCTTTTGAAGTGATTGTATAAATTTAAATGGTCGAACCAATTGACTTACTTTGATCGGTCGGTCTTTCTTTTGTACTAAAATAAAGTTATGGGGTTATGCTTGTGTGAACATTCAATGGGAAAACCCCATCTTGTTGTGTGTAAACACAAGGCTACAACCCACCTTCTTTTGTTTGTGTTTCTTTTTTTAATTGAATGTTCAATGTTTATTCGGGGACCATGGAATTACTAGTCAAATGTGTTGATGTTGAACGTGGAAGTGCTAGACAACCATCAGCTTCCATGTCCTTGGCTTTTTCTACATGGTAAAGAATATGTATTGTATTATTGACTATTGAGTACATGTGTAATACACAGTATATCGTGAACCTAACACGAAATTTATAAGTCTACAAAATTTATAAGTTTGGGCTCAATTAAGATGTGTATGGGCAAACCACTTTAGTTACACAGATCGGGTTTGGGTTAATCATGTGTATGTTGGTTCACTGGTTGGTCAGTTTGTGGTTATTATTAACTTGACATGTATTTTCGGCAAAGCTTTATACTAGTTGGGTGTTTTTTTTTTGTTTAAACCTAAAAGTTAAAACAAAAATTAAACATCAAATTTTGTGGTAGAAACACAATTTAATCCATATACATTTATGTTATATGCTATAAATTTACAATTTAGAGCGGTAGTATGTAAAAGGAAAAAAATCAGGCTGAACGAACCGTATTTGTGGTTACTGGTAAATACGCAAGTTGTGCTCGGGTTGAGTGTTTGAAGTTATTTTCAAAGTTCTTGTCGTATTCATTTTTGTGAAAATTTCCAGGTGCGTGTCGGGTTTGCCACATGAACACAACGGCCCTTTCAGTACTCTAGGTAACCTATTGTGGGTTAGAGTGGGTTTGAATTGTTGTTAAAGAAATCTGTTCTATATTTTGAAAGAACTAAAATTAACCAAAAGGATGAAAAGTTATAGTTTCTTTTATTGATACATTTATGATAATTTATTGCAAAAATAATAATAGTGATGCATGAGACATTAATTAGTTCCTTCTTGCAAGCTACATTTAAGAATCTTTCGTTTTCATGTCTATTATTTATCTAAAATTATTTATTTCTTGGGTGTGGAGGGCCCTCGACATCAACCTCAACTCATATCTATTCACTTCAGTACGACCATATACTTTCGGTCATCAACACCGACATTCTATGGTCGACATTTGATGACTATGACTTCAAGAGCTACGATTGCAAATTGCAATCGCCAATTCGCCATGCTCTATGATTTGCAACCGACGGATTTCGCTTGTTATGTTATGACATGTCTTCACTTGGTTATCAACTTCAATTTTCAACTAGGGTCATAAAAGAAGTAAGATTTTGTACTCGTTTTAACTACTCTAAGAGGGGACAGGGCGCTCCACTAGGTTTTTTTTAACTTCACTGATATCGACAAGGAGTTAGATTACACGAAAAAAAAGGCATAGTATTTCTTTATAAATGAAAAAGTTAATTAGATCTATGAACCCATCTAATCTCCTCTAGAAAATATGTATACTATTTTTCTTTCACTTGTGCATATTACGAAATACTATTATGTAAGTGTAACTTCATTTTTTTAATAGGAAAAAAAAGTCGAAAACAGGTAAAGCTAGAAAAGAAAGAAAAACATTGTTTTAGATGGGACCATGAAATTATTATAGTCAATACTAAAGAGAAAGTGCTACAAAACATCCTCCATGTCCATAGCTTTTTGCAAATCTTTACGAATTTTTTACTAGAAAAATCTTTTGTGATATACAAACTTTTGATGCATATATAATTACAACCTACCACCGTTAGGCCTTGCTTCAACTAAGATTGTTCCACATATATAAATAAATAAATATATATATACACACACAATGTTGTAACGAAATACTTGTTAGTAGTGTTTCGGTGTCTAATATCGGTCTCTAACTCTCTAATCTTCGATGTGAAAAACATTGTTAGCCTTAACACGAGGAGGGGAGAGATTAGTATTGAATGCTGACCTTCATGTGAAGGATTTGGTGACTTTTATGGTACTATATAGTGATTTACAAACATGGAAATGAATGACTCTTATATGTGTCGAACGCACCATTATTAATAGTGACTCAAAACTCAATATAAAAATCGAACTAAACACAGAAAAGTTAAAGTGTTAAACATATAGTTGTAATGGCCAAAGGGTAAGACAATAGACAAATAGTTGTAATCAACATTAGACATCTTAAAACAAAACGAAATAAATTAAAAACTTGGGCAAAACTATTTATCGCTTATATTTAAATCCCAATCAAATTCAACGAATTATTTTTCCTCTTTTGATCCTTCACATATGTTAATTATTAAAACTATGCTTAACGTTTAAATTAAATTCAAAGCACTCGTTACTTTTCTTTATAGATCCTATATGGCTATGAGCATATATATTTAAAAAAAGCCTAGGTGCCCATCACTTGTTAAGGGAGAGACCCACACGAAATATGTGCATTATTGTGAATTTGTGATTGCTTTTACCTTTTTACTCCTATTTATTTACCCCAGTATTTTATAAGAAAAACTACTAAAATAGTTAAAGTTTGACCAGAAATTTTAAAAAGTATATATTGAAGTTGGCGTTTTACCAAGCTAATTGCTTTTGATAAAGGGGTAGGGTTTGCCGGCATTTTTCACCAAATGTGTAGACTTAGCCGGCGCCTTTCACCAAAAAGGCATATGCTAAACTCTAATAGCGTCAACCGGCAAAGCTGATGTGTTGACTTCTGATTGGAGAAAATAAGAGATGATTACCGTGGTGAAGGCTAAATTTCACATCTCTTTTTGTAAAAAATCTTTTTTCCAAACTTTAATTATCTTAGTGATTTTTCCTACTTTATACATATACACAGAATAAATAATATCATGATATGAAGGAAAAATTGAGCTAGCTATGTACTCATACATTTTACTTTATGTGTGTATATAATGCAATGTACAAATAAAATAGAAACAAAACCAAATTTTTCTTGGTTTGTAAAGAAAGTTGCATATAATAATAATCGTCGGCAACAGGGAGAAAAGGTGCGAAGGATGGTTGGGGGTCCTGGGGAATTTTAAATAATTGGTCAACAGCCGGTTTATAAGACCAAATAAGTCCTAAACAGTCCAAACAATTGGAATCAAAAGATCTAACCACCAAACCCAGGTCCCTACCCCCACCCTGAACATCACTCTCAGTTATTGCATGATTCGATTTCGGATACATGGTTTCTAAGTATATATTTTTTATAAACCAAAATCTATGTGAAATAATGAAATGTATACATTCTACAAATCTGTCTTCCTTTTTAGTTCCAATATTCAAAACAAGGATTGATCACAGAAAACTACAGCATCATTTGAATAGCCGCTCATTTTCCGGCACCAGATTTCCAACTCATCGATTTCTGTATCACAAAAAAAAAACGATCAAAAGGTAAACCACTAGACGTAAGCACCAAGTTTTAGAAATGGCAATGTTGACCAATTTACAGGCCAAGGTAGGTCAATGTGTCAAAGTCTCCCAAAGTGTATATTAAATGTGTAAAACATCATAAATCAGTCTATCAAAAAATTAGAAAGTCACTTAAACTATTTGTTTTGACCGGCAACCCACCCGTTTTTACCCTCTCTACAGATTTTTTTTAGTACCACCAACTTTTCGAAGAGAAAATAATGTGTAGTGACATACCAATGTTTATAAAGACCAAGAGAAGATTTTTTCTCTCTCCTCGACTCTCTTCCTTGCAGCTTCCCTTGCTTTGAGTGCAGCTGCTTCCTCCTCAGATATAACTTTTGATTTGTTATCTGGTCGTTTTCTCTTGTTTATAGCAAGAGATGATGGCTTGTTAACAGATCGTGTGGGGTTTACAGTCGACCGCTGAGCTTTAGAGTCATTTTGACTTTTTGAAGTCAACGATGGTGTAGCAAACGTGGGTTTCTTTTGTATGGGCCCGGAAGAATGTTTAGCCGCAGCAGCAAAAGCCTCTTCTTGTGTCACCCATTTACCTGTTGCAATATCAAATAATCACAAGAAATTCAAGAAAGCTTTGTTTAGTACACAGGGCAGTTTTGATCAGCTACCTACAAATAGGTTGACTTGGGTCAATGTTGTAACTTATCTCAAAAAGATCAAACGGGTTAAAAGAAAGGGCAACCAGGCCCTTTTGACCCAAACTATTAAACTGTATGTTTTGACCGGTTACCCAACCCACCCATTATGCCACCTCTGTGATTTATGGTTTAGTGATAGAGAGAATGTGGTTTGGAGTGTACCTAAAGCATCAGTATAGTAGAAGCCAGAGTTTGGATCATAGTAACAACCATTACTTTTACAGTAGTAATAACCTGATGATGTATCATGCTCCCATTCTGTCACAAAAAGAAGACTTAATATATTGATGAAAAAGACAACCATACTATCGGTATATATGATTATTGAAACACATCGGTATTAACATTATTACTATTTTTAAATTAATAGTTTATCACTAACATCCAAATGTAGAGCCATCACCTGTCCCTTCACTGCTTGTCGGAGCACCTACCGAAGTTGCATTTTGAAAAGTTGATATGTCCTTTTGATAACTGCGACTTGCTTTCTGCCATTAATTTAATTAAACAGAATATATAAGAATAGTGACATATTATAGTCAACACGCAGCTTAGTATAACACAAGAGATTTTTAATACTGGAACAAGTTGTTTGATTAAATGTGGCAATTCTGATCCATTTACCTTTGAATGGGTCCAGTCAGGTTATGTTTTTGTCTCTAACGAGTAGCTTTAAAAAGTTAGTTAAGAGGAAAGGGGTCTACTGTTTAGAAGTCACCCAAAGTGCATTTAAATGCATTAAATCCCTTATTTTAAACAAAACATTTAGACTGTTAATGAAATAACATAATATCTTTTACTCACATTTGACACATTTAATGTTTATTATAGAAAGTTAATAACTTTGAAGTTTGAACAAGAAACTATAAGTGTATAACAGGTCAACCCTAGCACCCAACCACACCTGACCCAGATTATTTTGACCCATACCAAAAAAACAACCCGGCTTGACATACACCGAACCTGCCACTTTGCCAACTCTATACTTGATGCCAGTAACAAAATATGAAGCTACTTAATGATTTTGAAAGCAGACACTTAATCAACCGAAACACAACCATAATCACGTACTACTTTTCAAAAAAAAGGGCTAGAACTGGGAAGTGAAAGATATCCAACTTAATTCTCATAGATTAAAAAGTTTTTTTTAATGATCTGAAACAACACAAGAAGCACAATGATACCAAGACTAAATGACTAATTATCATTCTTATATAAAATAGCATACAAACCTCTTCAATTTGTGAGAGAACACGGGCAGTTTCCTTTTTCTCTTTATCTTTGGCAACTTTCTCATCTCGCATGTTAGCAATCCTCTTGGTAACATTTTCTTTGTGACGTTGGCCAAGCTCGTGATTTCTAATGCTGGAAGGACTATTGTTTATGAAAATTTTGCATAAATCGCACCATTTTTTGCCCTGGCTAACCCAATACTGAAGAAGAAAGAAATGGAATGTCATTGAGATAGTAAAGTATATCAAAGTTTACATGCACAATTATAAACCACCGCATTCCAACAAAACCACATATATAACAGGATCATTGAGCACATACACAGTAATTGTAGAAACCTATATAATCAAACACATAACAGGATCAAAGGAAATTAAGATAACAAATGTGGACAGTAGGCATTAAGTATGCAGCCTTAATACAATAATCAAGTATTTATGAAATAACCTGATTAATTTGAGTCAATTCCAACTTAATTTGTGATTTGGAACAATGCATTGCAACATATATGGCTCAATCTTGCAAACAGGATTCCAACTCAGTTAAACTAACATTCAGTATTTAAAAAATAATTTTATTGCAGTTGAGTTAATTCCAAGGTTGTAAAAAATTCTGCCTAGCCTCCGATAATGACCTATTAATCGCTAGTCGGGGTTCGTCGAGTAATCGCTAGTCGGTGGCTGTCTAGCGATTCCAGCCAAAATCTGTAAATTTCAGTCAAATTCCAACCAAAACCTGTAGATTATGGTGATTAATCTTATATACCTAAATATATGAGTCGATGAAGGTGTTAGAACATGTCTACTTAAAAAAAAACTACATATCAAATGCGTATAAATATGCATAAAACTGAAAATTACATACAAAATCCCAAACCGATTAATCCCCATCGACAGATTAGCGCCTAGTGATTCTTACAACACTGGTTAATTCCAACTTCATTGTCAGTTTACCATCTTATACTCTATTTACTGAACCCAACCATTCCTCCCATAGATTTGTGGTTTGGAAAACTACATTGATGAGTATGTAACCCTTGTTCGGCCAAGCGGATAGCAGCCGGCCGTAGCCCCTTTACCCAAAGTGGATACTTTAGGCAGCTTGCCTAAACTAACATTTCTTGTTCCCAAAGTCAGTAACCCTAATCTAGTAATTATAATCAGATGATAGGTCCTCTGTAATTCCTAGAGCACATAAATATAGATTGTATACTATGATCATATAAAAGAGAGCAATTAACGACACTCAATTGATTAATAAAACTTTAAAAAAAATCAGTGTCGGGAGATAAAGATGGTACCTCAGTCATTGTCGCAAAACGTCCACAAATTTCTCCACAATTAGCGTAAGATTTTGATCAGGAGTATCGAATAAGGATCGAAATTGAATCCAATTGAGCCCTAGAGCAGACTTTTTGTTTTCTTTTTTTTTTTTAATCGAACATGGAACTTTACAATAAATCCCCTGTAAATAATGTCATTTGCGTATATTAACCTCTGGCTTTAGATCGATGCCTTTTGAAACATTTACTTTTCAGTTGTTGCAAATTTTGACTTTTTGAGTAAAAAGAATAAATCGATCTCGTTGAGCTATTATTAGTTTGTGAAATGTTAACATGGATGAGGTTTAAATGAGGTCGAACTCGAGCCCGGTTTATATGTGTCAAACTTATTAGGCTCACGAAACTAAAGAAGTATATTATTTATATAAATATATAAATTTTCTTTGACAACAAATGTTACATAATATATTTCAATAATGTATACATAATTGTGATAAAAAATAACTAATATATTTATATATATATATATATATATATATGCAAATAAAATAACTAAATGATAATAAAGGAGTCGAGCTTGAATAATTACTTATGAACTGAACTCGAGCTTTCTTATATTAAAAGATACAACCTCGAGCTTAGGTTGACTTATTTAATCATCTTTTTATTTAAAGTTGCCATTTGAATTTTTTTTTGTGTGTGTGTGTAATAAGCTATACATTTGACATGTCGATTATTATGGTTTAGCGATGGAAACACTTCTATCAATATAAATTTGTATATGCAATAATACTCGAACTTGACATATATAAAAGAATATGATTTCATATCAAACTCTACTGAACTTGATAAATATAACATCACCTCAAAATTAAGATTGATAACCAAACCAAATACGCGTAATCAATATTGTATCAAGTGGGCTCCGAATTATGCTAAACACTCGTATATACTAACCTAGTCTCCTTATAAAAGAATGTTAAATTTTGTGTCATTCGTTAGCAGTAAATATGAACTTAGACCCATATGTAGTGGCATGAGTCGAGGGCTCTCATTGGCTGGTGAATGGGTTCACACTCTCTCCAAAGTTCAAATCCACTCCAATTCCACATGTGTTATGCCATTCACAAAGAAGAGAGCGTGAGATTGTGAGTCCCTTGTGCACTGACGTGGCGTTGGTGTGAAAGGAAACATGCAAAACACACAACATAAAAATTGATAAATGGGCCAAAGATGTAACTCATGAAGTTTACAAGGACCATAATTAACTTCACCGTATTTATACAACTCACCCACCGAAACCACCACAATGCCGGCGATCTCTTCCTCCGTCGTCTTCTTCTTCTTCCCTAAACCAACCAATTAGGGTTTCACACACACACACACCAATCTAACCACCATGGATCAATCCTTCCTAATCATGCTCTCTAACCTCCTCCATCTCCAAAACCAACTCGACCCATCCACCTCCCTCCTCTCCTCCGACTCCTCCACCTCCTCCCCTTCCCCTTCCTCCCTCCTCTCCTCCACTTCCGCCGCCCCTTTATTATTCTTCACCATTGCCTCCGTCCTCTCCTTCCTTTCCACCACCCGTAAACCCCCTTCTCCCTCCCCTCCTTCTTCCCCTTCCCAATTCTCTCTCTCCTCTTTCCGTTCCCTCTCCAATCAACGCATCTGGTCCCTTCAACCCCCTTTACGTGACGCCCAATGGCGCTCCCTGTACGGCCTCTCCTACCCCGTCTTCACCACTATTGTTGATAAGCTTAAACCCTACATTGCCCTTTCTAATCTCTCTCTACCGTCCGATTACGCCGTCGCTATGGTCTTGTCCCGTCTCTCCCTCGGTCTTTCGGCCAAAACCGTTGCGAAACGCTACTCCTTAGAGCCGTATTTGGTTTCGAAAATTACTAATATGGTTACTAGGTTGTTGGCTACGAAATTGTACCCTGAGTTTATTAAAATCCCGGCTGGACGGCGTCGGTTGCATGAGACGACTGCGGCGTTTGGTGAGATTACGTCGTTGCCGAATGTATGTGGCGCGATTGATAACACGCATGTTCGGATTCGTAGTCTGCCCGGGAATGTGACGAATCCGAGTATTTATATGAATGTGCATGGTTTTAAGTCGATACAGTTGCAAGTGGTGGCGGATCATAAGAAGATATTTTGGGATGTGTGTGTGAAGGCGCCTGGGGCGGTGGATGACGCTGCGCATTTTAGGGATAGTTTGTTGTAAATAAGTTGGTGTCTGGGGATATAGTGTGGGAGAAGGTGGTTAATGTGAAGGGACATCCGGTTAGGCCGTATGTGGTAGGGGATTGGTGTTATCCGTTGCTGTCGTTTTTGTTGACGCCGTTTTCGAGGAATAGGACGGGGAGTCCAGCTCAGAATGCGTTTGATGAAGGGTTGATGAAAGGGAGGAGGGTTGTGGAGGAGGCGATTGGGTTGTTGAAAGGGAGGTGGAGGATTTTGCAGGATATGAATGTGGGGTTGAATCATGCGCCGCAGACGATTGTGGCGTGCTGTGTGTTGCATAATTTGTGTCAGATTGCTAGGGAGCCGGAGCCGGAGATGTGGAAGGAGCCTGAGGAGAGGGGGCCGGTGCCGAGAGTGTTGGAGAGTGAGAAGAGTTATTATTATTTTGGTGAGAGTTTGAGGCAGGTGTTGGCTGATGATCTGTATCAGAGACTTTCTTCTAGATGAGGTTGGATGGTTGGTTGTTTTTTTATGTGTTTAGTTTTTACTGCTATTGTTGTAACTTTTGTTCTTGGATGATTAAACCTTTTGGGAATAACTATTTGTGTAAACTGGCTGATCTGTTACTGTTACTGTAATGTGTAGTTAAAGCTAACTCAATTGTAGTGTTAGATTGTTTTCTGAATGTTTTTCACTAATGTGATGTTTCTTGGTTGATCTCATTTGCTTCTGACCTTGAAGTTGAGGCATACCTTGAGGTTTACGGGTCGACCTGCTTAAAGTCTATCGATTGGTCAGCTTGTGACCCGCAACCAGGAACCATCATCGACCCGATGAGGATCATACTTGTGCTCTTAACCGTTTATGATCTAAAGTAAACTGAGAAATAATGCTAGTAAGGAAGACTAACTAACATCTTCTCAAGGGTGGGGTTGGGTCTAATTGTAAAGCCGTTGGAGTGGAGGTGTGCTCCCCTTGAAATCAAAGGTTCGGGCCCTGCCAAAGGCGGTTTAGTAATTTAAGTCGTTAAAGAAAATAGCATCTTAAGACAACTCTATAGTGTCTGATTGAGACCCTTTTGAACAAGAATTTTGGGTATGATATGCTAAATGAAACTCAAATATATGAACTGATATAATTGTGTTGCATGTCATTTAAAACATTCTGAAATATCATAGAATAAAATCATAATCAACCAAAGTTGTTATTCAGAACAACTGTTATCAGATCATCAATCTAGAGATAAATCAGACATCTATTTTCAAAACTAATCCGTATACAAACATTCTGTTGATATCAACATAAGGCCATAAGGTCTCACACTCCTGACTCCACTTGGTATCTATGTGGCTTGCAAATCACTCGACTGCTCGTATAAATTGGCTGGTTCGAGCTCACTGGTCTGTATGAATGCTCGAGCCAAGCTTGAGTTGAACCCCTTGAAGGTAACTGTCTAATACAAAACTCAAGTCGTCGGCTAGCTTAAATTTGCTCCTTATACTGTATGCTAAGAAGGCATCTTATTCATGATCATCGAGCATAATCAGTTCTTCCACTGTTGGAAGAAGCCCATCCTTAGCCATTTCAGAAAGAATCTTGAATACTGCATCCATATTCCCTTGTTTATGGTTTATCTCAACAAGAGCTTTCGCCACCTCAGCATCTGTAACCTTACAGCTTCTCAACACATTTTCTATGACTTCACTCGCCGCGCGCGGTCATTTCACCTTTCACAAGTTCTTTAACCAACGCTATAACCGTTGCGGTATGAGGCATAAATCCATGACTTACCATCTCTTTATATAACTTAAAAGATTTCCTCAAGTTCCGCGCCTTTACAATGACCATGTATCAGGACATTATAAACAGCTTCATTGGGTGCTTGTTTCCTTTGAAGCATGTTATCGAAAACCTTATCCGCTTCATTCATCAAACCTTTCATGCAGAACCCTTTTATAAGAGCTACAACACTTTTCAACTCCATGTTGCCACAATTCTCTATTAAGGTATTGTAAGTCACATCATCCCGGAACAGCATTGTCGTAATACAACTTGAAAAGAATCTGCTTTGCTTCACGGGTTCGTGCTTGCTGTTAAGCCCGTTGATCAAACGCTGTAAGTGACCACATCCGGTAGCAAGCCTTTATTAAGCATTTCATCATGCAAAGATAGCGCAGTTTTTGTATCTCCTTCTTCACAATAAGCGTTAATTAAAGCCGTGTATGTACACTCGTCGGCTGGTAAGCCTATTCTTAACATTTCTTGAAAACATCACACGCTTCGGTTAGTTTCCTCTGAACACAAAGACCTTTAATCAGTGACGAATACGTAACAGCATCAGGTAGAACTCCTTTTTTCACCATTTCGCGTTTCATTTCAAACGCCTTATCTACTTCTTGATTTCTACAAAAACCAGTGATGATTGTGCTATAACTTACTACGTCAGGGATAATCCGCTTTTACTAATCTGATCAAGAACGCCTAACGCATTTTCCATCTTACCATCTACCGTATGTCCATGGATCAAAGCATTATATGTCACAATAGACGGAGACAACCTGTTCCTTTTCATTTCATCCAACAACTTATAAGCTTCTTCCATAAACCCCTGCTGCGAGAACCCATCAATCAACGTCGTATAAGTTCTAGCATTCGGAACCAACTTCCTTACACGCATTTGGTCCAAAAATTCCCATAGCCCGATGTAAATTTCTCGCCTTACACGCCTTACACATACTATTAATCAAAGAAGTATACGTAATAACATTAGGCGACAACCCATTACTCGTCATCTCATCGTGCAAAACAAGCGCTTGATGAAAATTACCTTCCTTACAATACCCATTCACAAGCGTATTATAACGTCACCTCATCCGGAACAATCCTTTTCCGCTTCATTTCCTCAAGAACCACACGCGTCTCGTTCATCCGTCCTTCTCTACCCAACCCATTAAGCACAACATTATACGATATCACATTCGGCCTCCAAATCCCTCTTACACATTTCATCAAACACCTTAACCGCATCATCAACCCTGCGTAACTTACAATAACCATCAACCAACGTATTATACGTCACCACATTCGCCAAACAACCGTTCCTCTCCATCTCCTTAAACAACTCCAACCCCTTGTCCATCTCCCCAACCCCACAAAACCCGCGAATCAAAATATTATAAGTAAACACATTCGGCGAAACGCCAGTTTGCACCATTAGCATATACATTTTCCTCGGCTAACTTAACCCGACCCATTCGCCCTAATCCCCGCATCCATAACCGAATTATACGAAATGACACCAGGCATAAACCCATTACTTAAAGCTAAACGAATAGTATTTACACCCCTTGTAACCAATTTTAAACTGGAATATGATTTAACCAACAAATCGATAACGGCGGAGCTCGAGTGACAGTCAAAAGTAAGTGTGTTTAATATGGTTAAAGACTAATGATCCGGTTTGGTCATGTGGGGTGGTCTGGGCTAAGTGTTGGGCTAAAGAGATTGAGCTGTTTTGTAGAGTTGAATCGTGTGAGGAGGAGGAAGGATTTATGACAGATGCATTTGAGGTCGAAAAAAGGGTGGTTTCGACCCCAGGTGATGAAGGAGAGGGATAAGGGTTTGTTGAATTGGGTGTGGTTGAGGAGATAAGAGGCTGATTGAGGTGTGAAGTGGGTGAGAGAGGGGTTAGGTGGGATATGTGGTGGCGTATTAAGGATGGAGAGGGTTTTTGTGACGAGGTTAAGGTCAGGTGGTGGTGGTGGTGGTGGGGAAGGAGGTGGTGGTTGTGGTGGTGGTGATGGTGG